>JAJOOE010001363.1:0-114585 GCA_036250405.1 Solanum raphanifolium | reverse complement strand
TCCGATCACCATCCTGTAAGTTTGTCCAATAGTTACATTTGGAATCATGTCTTTCTCTTCATAATCAATAAGAGGTTTAAAGGGCAGAAACTTAACTTAAACTTGATGGAGCTTATAGTATTTTAGCATGTCTTGTCAATAACAAACAGTCTCCTTAAACACAAGATGTTAAACCAAGAAGAAACAATTTGAAAATTCTAATGCAATAATAGAACCAACGTTACACTAATTTATCTTCAAAAAAATACCTATCTATACTTCTTCTCTTCCAGATTCATATAAACAATAACCACACACATACAAAGCATTTCCAAAAATTCCAGCAATAACAACATCATAAAATACTTCAAAACAGCCTAACATCACGTAACTATCCAAACACGATTTTTCCAGCGGTCTATTCGTGTTCTTGCTTATATAGAATAGCTATAACTTTGACTGACTCAATAAAATGAAGGGTGAGAATTATTACCTCCAAACAGCAGCAATACCACCTACAAAACGAGACTCCTTCACCATGAAGAATCCTTCAAATCACAACCAACGAGGAGGAAAGAAGTAACATAATCTCCATGAACATTCCGAGGGTGAAACCATGTCGAAATCTTGTAGATCTTTGCTTGGATTATAGGGTAACCTTTAGAGAGGATTTAGGACAGTTTTATTCTTATTTTGATTTAAAAAGTTGAGATAAAACGAAGGAGAAATCAGATCTTATAAAGCTAAACCGACATAGGAGCTAGGGGCCCACCTTCACGTGCCTTCTTGTGCAGTCTCACTAAAATTTGAATATCTCTCAATTCTGAAGTCGTATGGACAAAAGATTTATTGCATTGGAAAGTAGACTCGTATACCTTCGATTAGGTATATTGTGGTTCTTCTAAAGCTTTATAGATTGGGAGAAAATCTCCGAGACATTTAACCCAAATTTCAGAAAATTTATCAAAGAAATTTACTCTAACTTTTGCCGACTTTTTATTTCCCAACTTGCTTGACTTCAAAACTTAACTTACGATCATTGGGCGACTATATCACCTTATCAAACATACTTCTTAGCATATAAGACACTATTTGTCTTACCCCAAAGGTAATGGATAACTTGAACTTTCCGAACGGGCGGGGAGTTAGAGGAGAGGTTCTTTAACTCGAACTTGTTTAAGGGAATCCTTGACCCATAACGTTAGTCTAATTCTTTGATTTTTTTTACCTCCCCTTTGCAGCCTTATTCCCCTGAAATGATTAACCAAGTCATATAAGCCTCATACACTCATGCAATGATATGCATATCATGCGAAAGAACCACGGGGTCTCACATGCTCCCCTCCTTAAGAACATTCTTCTGCAAATGGATTTGAACAATCTCTTAGTTGTATTCTTTGCTACTATTGTGCTATTTTCAAGGCTATATTTGTTACGTCCACAAATCTTAAATCCAGTTCTGAAAATTCACTTACAAGGCTTCCTATATCTAGCTCGTGACATGCCATATAAACTGCATTTTAGAGGTATTTAAAATGCAATTAAGTTTGTGTACATGAATAATTTTCAATTATTGAAATGAAACTTAGCTTAAGTCGTTAGAGACACGAATATACTCAATGGGCATAATCCATGAAGCATTTCCAATGCACTTTTACAACATAGATACATGGAACACTAGATGGACCGCTTTCAATTCTGAAGGCATATCAAGTTGGTACGCCACCCTGCCAATCCTTTAAATAATCTTATATGGCCTTACATACCTTGGACTAGACTTAACTCGACTTCCCGTTCTTGATGAATTACATGATACCCTTCCTAGGCAATACTATCTAGAAAACACAATCTTCTACATCAAACTCTAAGTCTCGCACTCAAGCCTGGGAATTGAAATCTATCAGTCGTTCATCGTTAGTCGACATTGGCATGACAAGGCTTCCACAAATCCATGACCATAGCAATAACAAAGTCAAGCATCTCTAGCTCTATCACGTCTACAAATTTCTGATAACCAATAATCTCTACTATAAAGCCTCGATAAATCCTCTTAAGCATAAAAGAAACACAAAGCACGATTTAGATTTCATACGTACTTATAAGTAAGTTCTATAGCATGATCTATAAATTGAAAGAAATGTAGCCAATCCTAAATTCCCTATAGCCTCTTGATTATAAGTGTGATGCACAACACACCCAAAACCAAGAATCTACAAGCCACGGCTTCTGGACGCCCTTGGAAACGACCTGCTCTGATACCAAATTTGTCACGCCCCAAACTAGAGCAGGCGTGACTAGCACTCGACATCTTATGCAATCGAGTTAGCCACTGAAACATACCAACTGACTCAACGGTGGGACTAGAAGGTCGGGCAGCATAACATCTGAAATATTTATCCTAGACCATTTGGGTCATAAACTGAATAACAACTCATATAGACAAAGATAGACAAGCCAAAAATGATAAAATACTAGTTGGCTGATGAGGCTAAAATTAAGGACATACACACATACATACATATCTATACATGCCAAGCTATGTGGCTAGAGACTGGAAGCTGCAGAAAGAGACCCAAAATATTGTGTCCACAATAGCCTCTATGAGTGTCATAAGCATTGGTCGAGACAAGGCCCAGACTATACCCAAAATGTACAACAAAAGTAAACATCCTATGAAAGCTCCAGGAAGAGGTGGAGCTTACTAACTTAAAGTTGAACCCCGAATCCTAGTGGAGGGGTCAATTAGAATCCCTACTTGGACCTGCACGCATGAAATAAAAATGCAGCGTCCCCAGGCAAGGGGACGTCAGTACGGATAAAAATGTACTGGCATGTAAGGCGGAAAATAGAATCATAAATAGTTGCTATAAAAAGGGTAATAAAGATACCACCTGAAACAAAAACTCTGATAGCCTCCATGGCTGACGTCCTACATTATATAAATTAAATATGCATGGTATGCTCGTATAATCGTATGTCGTGAATACATATATATAGATGCAAATGCATGTCATACCCAACCAAGTGCTAGCAATGGTGGTGCCTTCCGGTAGCGAACCGGCATCATATTCGCCAACTTGTAGCCATTTGTGTCTCATGCATATAAATATAGGCAATAGGCCACATACCTTCCATTTAAAGCTCGGAAGTAGAATGCATATCATCTAATTTCATGGATTCGTAATGCATTTGTGTTAACTGAATCATGTTGCCAATATTGGTTCGTTGGTACTCTTGTCCTCATAATCTCGTAATCACTTTCGTATCGCATGTAAATATCTCGTATAACCATATGCTTGTAGATTAAACTAGAACACTTAAATCAAATTGTGAAAGGTAACTTAAACCTGAGAATGTTCATAAAGATCTTGAGGTTCTTGACTTAGTATCTATATATGTTTCCTTAGTAGTTTGTAAAGGAAAGTATTTCAGAAAAACACTACCTTTAGTAGTTTAAACATACGAGTTACATTTTAAGAGTTTCAAAAATAGACATTAGTATTAAGTTTTTCAAAAAAAAAGAAGAAAGTAGCGAGGAAGGAGGACTGATTTCAAACTCTTAATGTTCCTCCCTAATATTTCTAAGTTACAACACCTAAATAATAATAATAATAATAATAATAATAATAATAATAATAATAATAATAATAATCTATACACACAGACCTGTAAGTCAAGGGAATCGACAAAATGACACATACACGCCGAGTAACTTATATAACCGAACGAGTGGAATATCAACATAATGAAGTTACAAAAATACGTCAGCTGCAATCCCAATGCCTTTCACAGAAGGTCTTTCTAACAATAAAATAGTAAAACAACCTTTGACGATTCAGGATTCTAAAATTCATGCTCAAAGGAAGTAACGCTTAGCCTTAACATACCTTATTTCTTGGTCTTGTGCTATTAATGCGGACTGTACCCCTTCCATAGAGTATGTAATCCATAGAAAATCATGTAACACAACCATGACAGGCAGAAGATTAACACGTCAAGGTCAAAGTTGCAATTTAGAGCTTACTAGCAGAGTGATTAGCTTGCAAGACCCTTTTTAAATGTATGCTTCACCACATTTTCTTCTCCAAATTACAACAACAGATTAATGACATAACAAACATTTTTGCAGCAGCTATTAACAAGTGAAGGCCTACGCAATAGTCATCAACAACCAAATAGAGTATGCTTGCACAACAACAAAAACTCATAGTATCGCCGCACCCCTCTTTTCCAACCCCAAAATAACCTCAACCAAATTACAACCACGAGTCTTCAATCCATTAAAGCCAGAAAAAAATATATGTAACACAGTCCTATAATTGTTCAATATAACCATAATAACTCAAACTCATCACTATCGATAACCATCATCTAAGTTCGTCCAATAGTTACATTTGGAATCATGTCTTTCTCTTCATAAGCAATAAGAGGTTCAAAGGGCAGAAACTTAACTTAAACTTGATGGAGCTTATAGTATTTTAGCATGTCTTGTCAATAACAAACAGTCTCCTTAAACACAAGATGTTGAACCAAGAAGAAACAATTTGAAAATTTCAATGCAATAATAGAACCAACGTTACACTAATTTATCTTACAATTAAATACCCATCTATACTTCTTCTTCTCTTCCAGACTCATATAAAAAAGAAACACACACATACAAAGAATTTCCAAAAATTCCAGCAACAACAACATCAGAAAATACTTTAAAACAGCCCAACATCACGTAACTATTCAAATACGATTTTACAGCCGTCCATTCGTGTTCTTGCTTATATAGCATAGCTATAGCTTTGACTCACTCAATAAAATGAAGGGTGAGAATTATTACCTCCAAATAGCAGCAATACCACCTAAAAAACGAGACTCCTTCACCATGAAGAATCCTTCAAATCACAACCAACGAGGAGGAAAGAAGTAACATAATCTCTATGAACATTTCGAGGGTGAAACCACGTCGAAATCTTGTAGATCTTTTCTTGGATGATAGGGTAACCTTTAGAGGGGATTTAGGACAGTTTTATTCTTATTTTGGTTGAAAAAGATGAGATAAAACGAAGGAGAAATCAGATCTTATAAAGCTAAACCGACATAGGAGCTAGGGGTCCACCTTCACGTGCCTGCTTGTGCAGTCTCACTAAAATCTAAATATCTCTCAATTCTGAAGTCGTATAGACAAATGGTTTAGTGCGTTGGAAAGTAGACTCGTAGACCTTCGATTTGGTATATTGAGGTTTTTCTAAAGCTTTATAGATTGGGAGAAAAGCTCCGAGAGATTTAACCCAAATTTCAAAAAATTTAGCAAAGAAACTTACTCTAACTTTTGCCGACTTTTTATATCCCAAATTGCTTGACTTCAAAACTTAACTTACGGTCATTGGGTGACTATATCACCTTATAAAATATCCTTCTTAGCATATAAGACACTCTTTGTCTTACCCCAAAAGTACTATATAACTTGAACTTTTCGAACGGGCGGGGTGTTAGAGGAGACATTCTTTAACTCGAACTTGTTTCAGGGCATCCTTGACCCATAACGTTAGTCTAATTCTTTGATTTTTTTTACCTCCCCTTTGCAAATTTATTCTCTTGAAATGATACACCAAGTCATGTAAGCCTCATACACTCATGCAATGATATGCATATTATGTGAAAGAACCACGGGGTCTCACAGTAACTCACGAAATTAACTCTGTCAAAAGGCCCTAATTGAATAACTGAGCTTGTGCATTGAAACGGGGCACAATTCCATGTCCGGAACTGCCCAAACCACCACATGCAAAACTAATAAGAAAACCAACCTAGCAACTTCAAGCTCAAATTTACCTCAGAAACATAATACAATCACTCCACCATGTAGCCATAACCTCTACGATCATACTGGACTTCGAATCTCCTCAATAAGAGCTCCGTAGCTCGAGATATCGAAGTTTTAAAATAAGGGTTGAAGCTAATTGTTCGGTATTTAATAGCAGCGATTCAGGTCGCTAAAAGCTATATCTGGTCTCTAAAAGATGAATTATAGTGACTAAAGGTCTGCACCAGATATCAGCACTTCTGCTGGTTTGCTCCAACACCGAATTCACCAACGGGGTATCTGGGATTCATTCAGAATCCCCGTGTGCGTAAATGAAATATGCTACCTCATCGAATTTGGTATTCTGGACTCAATGGAACCATCAAAACTTCCATCCGAGGTCAATTTGATGAAAAATGGATCCAACACCTAGTTAAAACCCACATAAAGGTTCAAAATGAGAACTAAAGCCTAGGGAACCACACAAAAGGTCATTCTAGATCAAACTTGACATCCCAAAGCTTACTACACTGATGAAATTATCATCCGAGCACATTTACTAAGAATGTGATCAAAGTCAACCCTTGGCTTAAGCTTCAAAGTTAAAACGCCTAACGGCACTAACTTACACCTGAAGTCTCGGGGGTCGAACCAACCATGCCCCTATCCTAAAATGGCCCTTCCGGAGCTGATGAAACCGTTAGAGTTGTATTCTGAGGCCGTCTTCCTGAACTTTTAACTAAACGCAACCATTCAAATTTCAAAGGCTCCAAAATACAAAAACTTGTACGAAATTCAAACGAATGATCCGACGACTGAAGTGTCAGTCCCAGTAAATTATAAATGACTGGTGGTCGCTGCAAGAAAGCTCTTAATGTTGAAAAGATTAGAAAACTAATAAAATAACCTGGAGGATCTTTACAAGATCATAATAGTTATATTAATAATATAAGTATATTTAACAGTTTAAAGAATATGCTTTTGTGAGTCAGTCTAAAGCAACTATCTCTACTTGGTTTTATTCAATACATAGAAAATGCACTATCACAAGATGTTGGAACTATATTGTTCTTATGATAAAAAAAAAATTACATATAATCTTGTGCTACAATCGTACCGATGGCATGTCTAATTTCCATCTGATTGTTAACAAAAAACCATTATACTTATAAGAACCGATGACTTAATCTTCTGTCTATAAGCTAAAACTCTATACACTAAATCATCTACTATATAAGTAAACACACACCATAAACGAATATATGATCTATTCAAATTGAATAAATAATTATTCTATAAAAAATACTATATCTAAACATAAGATTAATAGTATATATCCCAACATTTATATCATGTCACTAGCCAAAATCATTTTTCATCAGCTTTATTTCGTATCAATAGCCGGAACCATTTCCCATCAGCTCTATTTCATATCACTAGTTGAAACCATTTCCCATCGGCTTTTATCATGTCACTAGCCAGAACCATTTTCCATCCGCTTTATACTACATGTCTCACCATTGTGTACAACTCTCAATGCACTTATCACATCATAAGGAGGAGACAACAATTCAAACAATTCAACTCCACATTTATGATATCAAAATATTTCATCAATCAATCAAATAGGGTCCAACGCAAAGCAATCCACAAGTATTATGATCAAAACGTAGACTTTTCATTTAAACCCATTTTTATTATTTAAAATTTTCAAATGGAGCAATTAACTCTTCACCTCATTCTCATTACTCCCAACACACGCACAATGAAGGGAATACACGACTTCTACTAGAATACAAGGTTTAGGAGATCACTTGTGTTATTCAACAAAGGCATAATACATAAATATGCCCTTTAACTTGGCCTCATTTCACATTTATACCCTCCAACTTTGAGTGTGCACAAATAGGCACTTAAACTTGTATAAAGTTGAACAAGTAGACACATGAGTCTTATGTGGCATAATACACATAGGACACCACGTAGGATACAAATTACCATGTCGGATGCAACATAAGACACGTGTGTCTTTTTGTTCAATCTTATACAAGTTTGAGTGTCTACTTATGCATACTCAAAGTTGGAGGGCATAAATGTAAAATGAGGTAAAGTTAAAAACATATTTATGTATTATGCCTTCAACAAACTAGTAACTCTACGACTTGAGTCTTCCCCTTCTGGCCAATGTCAACAGTCACACAATCTATATAAATCAAGAATTCACAATAAATTTCTGAAAACAACAATACCCAACTCATATACTTGAAAAATGGGCCAATCAACAAAAACACAATTCTGAAAATGAAGTTTGAATTCAATTTTTTTTAATTGAAATCATTACCCAAGGCATTTGGAACCTATTGGTGAAAACCATTTCGAAAAAGGACATAAAATCAGTTCACAAACTCAATTTAGTTAAGAACTTGACTTTTTGAAAATTCTTGTCATTCGGCAATTAAAATTCCAAATTGTGATTACAAAATCCATAAATAATCAATAGAATGAAGTTTCAGGGTCACAAAAGCTTACCCAAATGATTTGTGATGAACACTCAACTACACCTCATCCAATACTAGGTGTAGGCGGTCGTTATCTAGTATAAACCCAACGAAGAGTTGGGGTCGAACCCACAGGGAGAGGTACAAGTTCAAATTCAGTTATGAAGTTATAAATGTAATCTAGTCGTTTGTAGGAGTAAAAATTATCGAAAACATCTAGATTAATCGAAGGGGTTGACAACGAATATCAGATGGGGGGATTTGGTTTGTCAATTAGCAGCTAAAACAAATACAAAAATAGGGGAATCAACAATGTAGAGAGGAGTTCTCGTGATGTGATCGATTATAGGCTAATTTCGCTATATGGGTAATTGAAACTTACTAACGATTACTAAATTTAAGTGGGTAGGCTAGACTATAGATGCAATAGCTTTCTCTCGAACAACTATTACGATTCAAGTGAGTTCTCTCGAACCTCGACAAGCTTAACAATAAGAACAGACCAAAACCTTAGTAGGTATTGCATTTTGCACTGTTTTATTGTTGTTCATGTATGTATTTAGGCTAATTAATATGGGGATAATTGATGGGTTAAGGTTGCAAACTTAATCCAATTTTCGATCTTCGAATGATGTTAGAAAGAGATCAATTGGAGTGGGTGATTAGTTTAATACATGTAATTTAGGTTTGATTTCAATGAATTACTTGAAAGAGAGATTATGGTTTAGATAAATTTTCCCAAATCTGCTCGAAAGTTATATTCTGTAAGATAATTGGTTTATTTTTTTATTCACATAGATGAGACCGAAGGAAGATTCTATGAATTGGTACTATGAGATCAAAAGAAGATTAGTGTCATTGAAGATGACCCAACATATCCATGACTTTTAGCACTATAGAGCAACACAATTACCCCTATGTGACATCAATTCCGATCCTAGTACCCCTAGAGTACTTCTTTATTGCTTGATTTTCTGAACTTTAGCTTAATTGTAACACACTATACTTAAAATTATTTTAGTAAATTTGGTGGAATCATCCACCCATTTCTATTAGCATGCTACAATGAATAGGTCCGCATTCTTAATTTTCCAGTTGAATTCTTATCATTATAAAATTCCTTGTGGGATTTGACCTCGAATCTTAGTTGAATATCTTTATTTACGACAATCGCCTATTCTCTTCATTATTTTGGAGGATAATTTGAGAATTATCAATATATGGGGCCGTTATCGGGAAATGGTGGCTATGAATTCAATTAGTGATGTTAGTTTCTAGACTTATTAAATTGTACTAGATTGTTGCTTGGTGTTCTTGTGTTGCTTATTTTAAGGTCTAAATATGAGTGATAATGGTAGTGAAGACGCTAGTCAATACGGGAAAAATAATTAAATGGGCTACATAAATAACAAGCATATGAATGTCATTGAAATCACTGGAGCAATTCGGTTACTACCTACAACACAACAAGGAGTGCAATTTTCTAGGTAACAGGAATAGTGTTGCATCTGCTCTAAATAAGAGGAGTGTTTGTGGATTTTTCTCATGAGGATCCTAATGAACACTTATAAAAATTTTGTGGATATTTGTGGGCTGTTTTTTTTCAAGAACATCTCACAAGAATCTATTTAGGTGAGATTATTTCCATTCTCCTTATTGGGGGAAACCACAAGATGGTTCGCTGAGTTGCAAAATAATTCTATCACTTATTGAGAGTATTTAACCGAGGAATTCTTAGACAGATTCTTTCCTCCCTCAAAATTTTCAATTATAGGTACAACATCCAAAGCTTTAAAAGAGTGGGAGGTGAACCTCTTCATGAGACATGGATGTGGTGCCGAAAATTGCTTCAACAATGTTATATACATGGTGTTCTAGACAATTTGATGTTGTAATACTTTTATTGTAGTCTTCATCTAGTCAACAATTTCTTGGCTGATCAACTTATTAAAAGTGGTCTAATATAAAAAAAAATCTATGTAGCAATGATGTGTCATGACCCAAAGTATACCCTAGGCGTAACATGGCATGGAGGACCTCGAGAAGCCCTACACAAGCCACTTAGCATACATCATAAAAGAAAATAGAATTTAAAGAATTTAAAGGAAAGCATTTCATATATAAAAAGAGTTTGACAAAGCGCAAGTCTAAATATAAGTCTCAATAAGCCATCTAATACTTCATAAGGAAAATGATTGAGGCGTAACCCATACATCACATACAAAGTCTTAAAATGAAAATGACATAAAACAATAAAGGTATCTTGGTCCTCAGAACATGAGGACTCACCAATGTTAAAGTCTATGGGGCCGACTAGCCATGAGTATGGGAGGTAGGAGCATTTGACCCTACATTCATGAGATAATGTAGGTACAAGTATGCATTAGTACATGGAATGTACTATGTATGGGGAAATATTCATAAACATGCATGATAGCATGAATATCTTAAAACACCTAATGCATGACTACTATTCAAATATTTAATAGCTTTAAGAAGAAATGACATGTAAATCAATAAATATGATCAATGACATTAACATAATGGACATGAGAAATGCTTTGAAGAAAGATAATCTTTTTGTGGGTATTAGCTTTGATAAAAAATAAGACCATGAGAGCTATATCATGGAATCTGGTATATCCCTCATACTAAAAGAAAGGGACCTACTAGACAAGGTAGACTCCGTACATATAATCTTTTACTAAAGTGGATCCACTAGCTAGGTCATTTAAGACATTTCTATGGAGGAATGTACTTTGGGAATAGAGGTTGCTAGAAAAGACTACCCTATTTGAGCCTCCACCTCAAAGACCTCATGGTGCTAAGTCTAAATCCCAACGAAATAAATAAAAGTCAAATATAAGTATATCATCGGGAAAGGAAATGATCAATACCAATCCACAACTTTAAAGATCAAAACATATAATAGCTATGTAAACATAATTCAACATAGATGAGAAAGACCTTCACCAATGTGAATCCATGTGTGAGAAATACATTTCACAATCATGATCATAATAACATGTGAGAAAACCTTTCACAATAATATTAATACTTTCCATTCAAAGAATCCTCAAATTAGTTATAATAACTTCGTGAAAACATGTATATCTTCATAAATTCATAATTCATAGGTTCATGAGTTCATCGTAGATGCATAGCTAAAAATCATGATTTAGACATGGGTCAAAAAAAATCATATAGATATCGTATATTAATATTAAATAATGCATTATAAAATCTTATTAACAACAATCAATCACAATTTCATGAAACACATAAGATTGGATTGAAACCGCAACTTAAAATTTTGGAATTGAATTGAGAAATTTGGAAGTCATAGGGACCCTATGGAGGAAAGGACTCCATGGGTGAATACCCATGTACCTTGATATTCCAAGGCCAAGAAATATGGTTAATAAGAGACTTGTATGGAGCCCTAGCTCTTCTTCTTCTTCCTTAGGTTGAGAGAATTTGGGGAGGATGAATTTTGTCAAGTATAGGGAATTTCTGAGAATGAGTTGAAAGTGTGTAATTTGGGGCTTAAAAGATTTATATAGGGGTTAGGGTAGAAGGAAAAAATACGTAGTATAGGATTAAAATAATTAGGTAAAGACCCAAAACCCCTTAAAAATAACTGTCGGACTCGACCTATGGGTTGGACCTGTTGTCCGCAGAACTTTCTACTGAACGTATGGTAAATCGTGGAAAAAGTTTAGAAACTATTATTGTTGGAACAACTTTGATGGAACCTGTCTACAGCTCATAGGTCATCCAACGGACAGTAGACACCAACCGTAGAAACCAACTTTAACCTTCAAAATTTCATCAAGTCTAGGACTAACCTATGAGACCTATCTACGACTCGTACATAGGATGACACACCATCCTAGTGAATCGTAAGAGACGTACTGGAACTTGTTTTGAAAATAAATATTTCCTTCTTCCTACGGCTGCCATCTTTGGCAGGTAGAAGTTTTTACGGTTCGGGAACCGTATACACATCCTGCAACCCAATAACTTCTTATCTTTTTTTATTTTTTCCAAATTCCCAAAGGTTTAAATATCTCCCCCTTGGGAACATTCGTCCTCAAACGGAACTCAAGGAAATACATGGAGGGTGGGTATGGAAAGAGATCTAACAGCCCAACAAGAATGCAACTTCATCAACAACACATTACTAAGGAGGAACATCCACTCAAAGCTAAAATATATTCATAGCATCATTTCATAAGGCATATATATAAATCACACTCAAATGAACATATTCATGAAGAAATTAATCAAGTTAACACATTTTCTCAAAAATCAAGTTTTTGTGAGTGTGGATGCATGAGGAAATGTGAGAGCATCTAAGACACTTGGAATCAAAAGGATGGACCACAAGGAGCTAAATACCTCTGGCTAGAATAGGGTCATAGGGAAAGAGATGGGGATAATGGGACATCATATCGGTCTAGACCTCCAAATAGCACCTCAACCCTTTGATTCCTCCATAAGACCTTTACGGATGTCACTTCCTTATTTCTTAACTTACTGGTCCAAAATTTCAATCAGAACCACTTCATAAGAAAAACTCTCCTTTATACCAAGACTCTCTAACACTACAATAGATATCAGATCACTACCACATTTCTTTAACGAAGAGACATGGAAAACCAGATGTACCGATGCTAAGTCATTAGGCAAATCAAGTTTATAAGCAACTTTACCAATATGCCTCAAAACCTGATACGGGCCCACATAGGATGGACTAATCATCCCTTTCTTCCCAAACCTAATCACACACTTCATGAGTGAAATTTTCAAATAGTCCCAATCATCTACATCAAACTCGGGTCTCTTCTTCTAACATTGGCATAGGACTTTTTTTTTACTTTGATTCATTTTCAACCTTTCTCTAAAAATCCAAACTTTCTCCGTAGCCTCATGTACAGAAGACCTATTAAAGCAACCTATAGGAGATCTACACCTCCTACCACAAAGAGCCTCAAATGTTGCCCTACCAATGCTTGAATTATGACTATTATTATAAGCAACAATTAAAGGCAAATGATCATCCCAATTAAGCTTGAATTCATTACACAAGCCCTCAACATATCCTCCAAAGTTTGGATGGTACCCTCTGCTTGCCCATTGGTTTGAGGATTAAAGGCCATACTATGTTTGACACGAGTACCAAGCCCTTTTTGGAAAGACTTCAAATATTGAGAAGTAAATTTGTTGACGCGATCAAAGATAATGGATAGGGGAACTCCATGTAACCTAACAATCTTCTTTGGATACAACTTAGCATTGTCCTCCACCGAATAAGAAGCATTGACAAGAATGAAATAAGTTGACTTCATCATACGATCTACTATAACCCAAATTGTGTTGTGTTGTCATCGGGTGTGGGGTAAACCAGCAATGAAGTCCATATTCATGTCTTCTCACCTCTAAGTAGGAATACTAATGTCTTTGGATAAGCCTCCTGATTTTTGATGTTCAAATTTTACTTATTGACAATTAGGACACTTTGCCACAAATTCCACAATATCCTTCTTCATTCCATTCCACCAATAGACCTCTTTCAAGTCACAATACATCTTGGTGGATCTCGGCTGAATGGAATATTGAGAATTATGGGCTTCTGATAAAATCTGCTCCCTCAAATCATAAACATTAGGAGCACATAAATGACCTTTGATACAGAAGTACACCATCTCCCCCTTGGGAGAATGCCTCAACAAAATTTTTAAACATTGTTTCCTTCAATTCAACAAAAATTGGATCAAGACCTTGCTTGTCTTTCACATCCGACAAAAAGGAAGATTCTGAGCCATTATGAACAATAATACAACTTTCATTAAAATAAACTAACTGAACACCTAATTGGATCAATCTATGAACATCACGAATCAACTCATTTTTTATCTTTTTCCAAATGGGCAACACTACCTACTAATAGCCAACTAAGAGCATCCTCTACCATATTTGCCTTGTCGGGGTAATAGAGGACACTCATGACGTAATCCTTTAGAAATTCAAGACACCTCCTTTGGTGAAGATTTAGATTCTTTTGCTTGAACACATATTGCAAACGTTTTGTGGTCGATGAAGACAACAACACAAACACCATATAATTAATGCCTTCAAATGTTTTAGTGAAATACCACTGCCGCTAATTCTAAATCACGGGTAGGATAGTACTTTTGATGAATCTTAAGTTGCCTCGAAACAGAAGCAATAACCTTCCAATTTTGTATAAGAAAACACCTTAATCAATCTCTTTAAGAATCACAATAAACCACAAACTCATCGATCGTTCAGGTAAAGTCAGCACTGAGGCAAAGGTAAGTCTATCTTCCAATTTTTGGAAACTCTTCTCACATGCTTCCAACCATAGGAACTTAACTTTCTTTTAGGTTGATATTGTCAATATAGAGGCAATCGGAAAAATCCCTTCCACAACCTTCTATAATAACAAACAAAAACCCAAAAAACTCCAACTATCCGAAGGGGATAGAGGTCTATGCCAAATCTTAACCACATCCATCTTCTTAGGATCAACCTTAATACCCTAACCGGAAACAATATGACCAAGAAAAGCGATGGATCTAAACCAAAACTTGCAGTTACTAAACTTTGTAAAGAGTTGTTGATCCTTGAGAACTTGAAACACAATCCTTAAATGATTGCCTTGCTCATCCTTACTTCTTGAGTAAATCAAGATGTCATCGATAAAGACAATCACATACATGTCAAGATATTGTCTAAACACTCTATTCATCAAGTCCATAAATATAGCCGGAGCATTAGTTAGACAAAACGTCATTACCAAAAAATCATAATGACCATACCTACTTCGAATAGTTGTCTTCAGAATTTTATCTTCCTTTACCCTCAATTGGTGATAACCGAACTTTGGGTCAATCATAGAAAAGTAACTTGCTTGTTGTAGTTGATCAAACAAATCATCTATTTTTTAGAGAGGATACTTATTCTTAATGGTAACCTTGTTCAATTGACGGTAGTCAATACACATGTGAAGTGAACCATCCTTCTTTCGAACAAACAAACTGGAGCCCCCTATAGAGAGATACTCAGTCGTATAAAACCCTTATCCAACAAATCTTTCAAATGTTCTTTTAACTCATTAAGCTTTTTTAGAGCCATACGGTAAGAAATAATAGAGATAGATTGCATACAAAGGAGAAGTTCAATATCGAAGTCTATTTCCCTTGCGGGAGGAACATTGGGTAGATAATTGGTAAACACTTCTGAAAACTCGTTCCACAATATGGATCGAATCAAATATAGGGGTTTTAGAATCCATATCCCTAACATGAACGAGATGATAAATGAAACCCTTAAAAATAATCTTTCTACCCTTAAGATAAGAAACAAACTGACCCTTAGACGTTGAATTTCCCCTTTTGCACTCAAGGACGGGCACATTTGGGAATTGAAAGTTGACCACTCATCGTTTACAATCAATAAAGTATTGCAACAATGGAGTCAATCCATATCAAGAATAACATCGAAATCTAACATATCAAGCTCTATAAGAACAACATGAGTGACACAATAGGGTAAGGAGATGGGAAAATTTCTATTGACTCTCTTAGCCACAATAAATTTACCGATGGGAGTTGAGACAGAAAAAGGATTTATCAACTCATCTGGGAGAACATCAAACCTCATAGCCACATATGGCGTCACAAAATACAATGTAACATCGGGATGAAGCAAAGCACAAACATCAAGGTTAAAACATTTCTACATACCGGTAACCACATCAGGAGAACCCTCTTGATCATGTCGAGTTTGAAGTGCATAGTACCAGTTTTTCATTGGAGCACTTAAACCCTAACAACTAGGCGAATATTGCCTACCAACCTTTCCCTTGTGAACTCTAGACGGACAATCTCTCAACCAGTGACCAATTTTACCACAAACAAAGCAATTATCCGTAGCCATTTTCCCAAATTACTCTTGCCACACTTTTGACATGCGAGAACCAAACATCCATTTCGACCACTATTTCCTCCTTGAGGCTTAGGTTTAAACAACCTTTCCTTGTTGAACTTAGAAGTCAGAGCATTGGAGAATACTTTACTGAAAAAAAATTTTGGAACTTGAAACGGCCACGTCCATCGGACCTTGAATGTGAAAAGTTACCATCATCTATCTCTGCCCTCTTTGCCTCCCTTAACATTTCCTTAAGTGTTTTCTCTTTGATTTTTTTTCATCATGAATCATTAGGCGAGAAATATCCACTTTCTAAATGAGCATGGTCGTATACCATTCCTTAACAACCATTTTTGACACTCATGAAACAAACTTGCTCATCTTTGCCTTAGGATAGGCAACAAGAGTAGGAGCATATCTAGAAAATTGTGTCAATTTCAAGACATACTTCTTCACACTCATATTTCCTTGACGAAGGTTAATGAATTCAAGTACCTTTGCCCCCCTCATATCAAGGGGAAAGAACCTATCAAGGAAAGCAACTTTAATTTTTTTCCACATCAAGAGGACCCGCATCGACTCCCCTCACGTCCTTCCATTGATTAAACCAAACTTGAGCAACACCCTTAAGTTCATAAGTGGCAAATTCTGAATTTTCCACCGGCGTCACTCCCATAATCATAAAAGCCTTTATACACCTCATCAATGAACTCTTGAGGATCTTTCTAAACCTTAGAACCATGAAACTCCAAAAGAATTCATTATAGTGAAGTCCCTCACTCTAGTTTCCGCCGTACCCACATTTGGGTTCACGGGGAACACAATCTACCAATTTGCATGTGCTATCATGGCATGAGACAACACATGAAAAGCAGCTCGAAACTCCATATTAGTCACTTGTTCAGCCAAAGGGTCGGTCAGAACTTATGGACATTCTTGTTCCACATTCTCATTCACATTCCTTCTAATGTATGCTCTTCGAGAGGCCATTTTATGAAAAATATTGGAGAAGGATTAGGAGAGACATATATAGAGTTGAAATTTATCGCACGAATTTAGAGTGATGAAAGAAGTGGAATTTCCTAAATGTCTTATAGCTTCTTATTCATAAATATGGCGCACTAAACTCATAAACAAGACTCTACTCAACGTGGCTTATGAGACATCCTAGGAAATTTCTAAACCTTGTGCTCTGAATACCAAGTTTTTCATGACCCAAAGTATACCCTAAGCAAAACATGGCATATAGGACCATGAGAGGCCCTACACAAGTCACTTAGCATACATCATACAAGGTTATAAAATTTAAAGAATTTAAAAGAAAACATTTCATATATCAAAAGAGTTTTACATATCGGAAGTCTAAACATAAGTCTCAATAATCCATCTAATGCATCATTAGAAAAGTAATTGGCACGTAACACATACATCATATAAAAAGTCTAAAAACTAAAATGACATAAAGAAATAAAGGTATATCGGTCCTCGGAACATTAGGGCTCACCAATCTTCAAGTTTATGGGGCCAACTAGACATGAGCATGGGAGGTAGGAGTGTGGAACCCTATATTCATGAGATAATGTAGGCACAACTATGTATTAGTAAATGGAATGTACAATGTATGGGGCAATATGAATAAAAATAGGCATGATAGCATGAATAGCTCAAAACACTTAAGGCCTGACTACTATTTAAACATTTGAAAACTTTAATAATAAATAACATATAAATAATGTAATAGGATCAAAGACATTAACATAAAGGACATGAGAAAAGTTTTGAAGAAATATAATTATGAAATCTAGTATATCGCTCATACCAAAAGAAGGGGAACCTTTTTGCAAAGGTAGACTCTGTACATATCATTTTTTTCTAAAGTGGATCCACTATCTAGGACATTTAAGATGATCTTACGGGGGCACGTAGTTTGGAACTAGAGGTTGCTACCAAAGACAACCCTATTTGAGCCTCCACCTTAAATCCCTCTCAGTGATAAGTCTAAATCCCAATGTAATAGATAAAATTCAAACATAAATTTATCATAGGGAAAGGCAATGATCAATACCAATCCCCAACTATCAAGATCAAAACATAGAATAACTCCATAAACATAATTCAACATAGATTAGAAAACATTTCACAATTGTGAGAAGTACCTTTGACAATCATGATCATAATAACATGTGAGAAAACCTTTCACAATAACATTAATACTTTCCTTTCAAAGTATCCTCAAATCATTTATAATAACTTCATGAAAACATGCATATCTTCATTAATTCATAATTCATAGGTTCATGAGTCCATCATATATGCATAGCTAAAAATCATGATTTAGACATGGGTCAAGATACATTCATTTAGATATCATATATTAATACTGAGTCATTCATTAGAAGACTTAATTAACAACAATCACAGTTGAATAAAACCTAGAAGATTGGATTGAAACCTAACTTAAATAATTGGAATTGAATTGAAAAATTTGGAAGCCTTAGGGACCCTATGGAGGAAAGGACTACATGGGTGAATACCCACATACCTTGCTATTCAAAGCCCAACAAACATGGTGAATAGGATACTTGAATTGAACCCTAGCTCTTCTTCTTCTTCCTAAGGTTGAGAGAATCTGGGGAGGATGAATTTGGTCAAGTTTAAGGAATTTAGGATAATCAATTGAAAGTAGGTAATTTGGGGCATAAAATATTTATATAGAGCTTAGGGTAGAAGGCAAAACGATGTAGTATAGGATTAAAACTACTAGGAACACACCCAAAATTCCATTTATAATAACTGATAGACTTGACCAAAGGGTTGGACCCATGCTCTGTAGGATTTTTTGTGGACCATACTGGTCAACCATAGAAAAGTTCAAAAGACATCATTGTTGGACCAACTTTTATGGAACCTATCTACGGATCGTAGTTCATCGTATGGACCGTAGACACAAACTATAGAAACCAATTTAATCAAAATTTCACTAAGTTTGAGACTCATATATGATACCTATCTATGACTTGTACATAGGATGATGGACTATCCTGATATACCATAAAATAAGTAATTGAACTTGTTTTAAAAAAAATATATTTCCTCCTTCCTACGGTTGCCATCAATGGCTCGTAGAAGATTCTACGGTCTGTAGATAGGGACCTTAGACAGAGCATGCAGACTAAAATCCTCTTTTCTTTCATTTCTTTTCAAAATTTCGAGGTCTTATACGATGTTGTAAGATGATATAACAAAAGTTAACCAAGTATGATATACTAGAGATGATGAAATATATTCTGAACAATGGGGCATTAGCAAGGAAAAAATGGAAAAGGATTATGCGCATGATGAAAACATGGCTAAAATGATGTCTCAACTTGACTTTCTGTCTAAACGGGTCATGGGAGGTGGACTTAAAGTAGTGAATGTCGTTGGTACAAGTGTTGGACAATGCCAGGAGGATGCAAAGTTTGAGACATTATATAATGAAGAAGTGGATTACATGGGAAATCAATTGGGGGGTTCTCATCCTAACTACCCAAGATCAGGTTGGAACCTTGGTTTAAACAAGGATTGAGAAAATTGTTGGAGAGATCGAGGTGGCAATTGGAGAGATAGGGAATCTGAAAAAGATAGGTATGATCCCACCTCACGATCACCCATAACCGAAGGAACTATCTTGACCAGAGGGAAACCGAACAGAAGATATTCTTACAATGATCATCAATAAGGTAGAAGGGTCTGAGAAGGTGTTGAAGGATTTGAAAAATAACCTATCCACTTTGACTCAAATAGTTACTTCCCATTCAATATCAAGCTAGAAACTCAAATATGATAGATCTATACCTATCTTAATCCAAGGAAAAAGGGAACCTTTCCTAGTGACAGGACCCAACAGCCCAAAAGTTATTGTTGATTAGTATGAACTGTGTCGTTCCATGATGTTAATAAGGCACTTTAGAGAGAAAACCTAAGTTTATTTTATTACTTTCAATAACATGTGTTGTGAGTGTAGGGTGAAATGAAGTCTAAAAGTTGAATAGGATGCTGAAGGTGATGCAAGTACCCCGTCGGTGATGCGCTAAAATGATAGGTGGACTTCTTCATGTTCGTCCCTTGAGCCAAGAATTTTGAAAATATGGTACTATTAATTTTGGTGATTAGGGACCAAATCAATGATCCACCCAATCATACTAGGTGAACTGCATCGGGTCCACAGATATATGGCTATCAGGTTTGACTGTTAATTAAGGCATCATCAGCGATCTTAAGCTGCTTCGACAATTTGTCGAATACGTTCAATGACATTTGTCGTTGTTCATCAAGTGCGTCTGTAATAAAAATGTGAAGAGTCTTTTGAAGTTTTAAAAAGTAACCTTACATATTTTTGCTATGTTTCACTTCCCAAACTCCCATACACTTGTTTCTTTGTTTGTGTCACCTCATTTACATGGTTTTTCAGGCTTGGAGTGCATTGTGGTTTTCGCTTCTCAAGTCCAAACCCTTTTCCCTGGAATTTGTGCTTAGTGGTCTCCTCTGAGGTTGGTTTTCAAATATTTCATTAATATTTTTTCTTAATCTTAATATGTACATTGTGGGTCTTGTATATTATTGTTGCTAGGTTGTCTGATTTTATTTGGTCTTGCTAAATGTTGATAATTGAACTATTCCTATGAGTTAGGATAGTTGATTTAGTCCCTGAAATTGTTAAAATTTATTGTGAATGTTAACATTTTAAATTGAGTCATTGAATGTGTTGGTTCTTGATTAATTTGAATGTAGGTGAAGTCTGATAACCTAGTGTTGCCCCGAGGGCTTGTATTTTCCCAATGAGAGATATAGACGACTTTCATAAGGGTAAATGGTCAATGCTTTGTGAAATTCAGGGGAAGTCTTTGTAACCATATGTAGAATAACATGTGGGTAGATTCTACAAGTATTGGGTAATAGGTATTGCAGCATATTGTTGTTGAACTTGTGAAAGATAGGCATTGGGCATAAATTACCTTTTTGGCAAGCTTTTAATAGTTTGCCAACGTGATTAATTGAATCAGCGAGTAAGACCCAATTCGCCTTTTGTGTTTGAAAGTGTGACCTATGTACTATCTTATTTGGCGAGCTTGTCTAAGCTTACCGAAACCAACTCGGCGGATTGCCAAGTTGGAGTCGACATAGTCAATTTGCCTATTTCATTTTAGTTGAGCATTGTCACTTTTAGTGGACTTGTCTTAGTCTGCCGAAACCAACTCGGTGGATCATCGAATTTGAGATGACTCAATCATTTATGACTTAGTGAAATTAGATTGTTGTATGTCAACTTTAGTAAGCTCATTTGAGCTCACCTTACCTTTTAGGAGAATCATTGTTCTAATCGTTGAGCCTCAAAACTTATTTTAAATTGTGTTTGTGTTTGAACTTATTACAACTAATGTTCACCCAATTTGTATTCTGAATAGTTGTGCCTCATAGGAAATGGCCAAAACCAAAGGCAAAGGAGTTATGTCCTTCGATCAGATCTCGAAAGGGAATCCCCTCCTCATCCCCCTATGAAAATAATTTGTGGAATAACCATTAATGAGCCCTCTGAGGCTACCCAACACCAAGCCATCCGACGCTCCTCTATGTGTATGGGTGAGCGACTTAAGAAGGTGATTTCCCGAAAGAAGAAAGACATCCAGTACAAATTGCCACATGCTCCTGAGTCTCAATCATCTACCTTTAGAGTTCTCCCTGTAATAGGTCTAAGAGTTTTGAATAGGATCAGAGCATCTAGAGAACAGACTGTACTAAAAGACAGACGACTCTCCACAGATTGAGTGATGAGTCACAACCCCGACATATAGAGAACCATCATATTTCATGAGTTTGAAAGGTTCATCATACCGTGACCTTCTTACGTCCCTGCATGGGCGAGAGAGTTATTTGAGGCCTATGCAAAGGACATACCAAAGAACTGAAAGGGCACGATCTGGAAGCCTTTAGAAGAGGTTGAGGTCCATAGCAAGATGGTGCAATTTCATGCAGGTGCTATTAATGATATTTTGGGAACGAAGGGCAATCGTGTTGAGATGTAGACGTTGTGTATATGGCGTAATCTTGATAGCTTGAATGGTTGGTTGACATCTCTTATTTAAGATATCTCTCCTACGTGGATGAGTAACGGAGTGAAGATCGAAACGAAGGATACAAGTATTAGAGCTCGGTACTTATTCGGGTTCATCAGTAGCAGCGTCATGCTATCCTAGAATGAATCAACCCTCCACTATCCAAAGGCTATCTTGGTTGGTACAATTATTGACCAGGAAAAAATAAATGTAGCTTACATCCTTGTAGATGAGATGCTGATAAGAGCACGACATGAGCAAACTTCTCTTCCCTTTCAAGTCTTGACCAAACTATTGTTTGAGGCTGGGAGGAAGTCTTTCAGGAGGGGAAAAATGTGAGGATTACCCCTGCCTCCTCCAGTGATATTCGGAGGATTAAGGGGGATTAATTGATAGACGATGAAGCTCAGAGGAAGCGACCACCACTAGATACAACCCATGTGGTATACCGTGCTAACCTTGAGGCTGACGTTGCTCGATCTGCTAATTTTTTGGGGCCATTAGGTATCGCTCATCCATATTTTATGTCTTCTACCTCTACAACTACTGCACCTAGCCCCGTGTCCCGACCTCCCTTTACCATGTCCCTGATATACCAAATAGGTAACATTTCCCGATATGCGGATGTGAGGGTGTCTAGGGTTGAGAGTGAGATGCCCAAGTTTGTTGAAAGGGCTATAGATAATGCATTACTTCCTGTGAGGGGCTAGATGGTGAAGTTTCGAAATACTTTGGCATCATATGGTGAGGGGTTAGATATATTCACGGCTAGAATGGATGCAAAAGAGAATAGCGAGGGTACTCAGTTAAGTCTATTGGTTAAAGGGATGACATTACCACTCTTAGGGTTGATATGGACTGATGAGTCTGAGATTTCGTCTAATTTAGGGCTTTGTTTTGATAGTATAAGTGTCCTCAATTACCTATTTTATGCTCTAAATTGATGTTAAAGTGTTGATTTGCAGCTATGAAGGTTAAGGAGCAAGGCAAGGACATGACCAGACAAAAAGGAACTAAAAAGCTGAAGAAGTGAAGAAAACACAATCCTGGTGATTGCCAAGACCACTCGACGCACCGCCGAGTGGCTCTTTAGCTCTCCCAAAGTTCCAGTATGCCAATCCTGGGGAATAATCGAGTTGGCGACAGAAATGGGCAGTTGACGGATTGCTAATCAGTTCCACAACAACAGGACCTGAGATGCTGAAGGCCAATGCAAAATGGCGATGGAAGAGGGAAATCGGCAGATCGCCAATCCACGCGGTGAGGCACGACTTATTCCGCCGAGTGGACTTTTAAGCCAAAATGTAGGCAACTATAAATTGGAATTTAAAAGGAAGTTCCCACAAAGTCCTGATTCCCAAGTTTTAGAATTAGAGTTTTCTCTTAGTTTTAGTGTTCTTATTGTAGTATTTTGAGGATTTGAAAGTGAGTCTTTGAATTTAACCCTTGGAAAACATTGTAATGGCTTGGAGACTCTTACCCAGCTGATGGTCAATCGAGTTGGTAGTTGTTTTTACCTTTTTATGATGTTTAGCTTAAACCCTAATTCTCACGGTGTGATCATGTGATTATGGGCTGAATTAGCTTATGGGTATTGTTATTTAGTAATTTCAATGCTTAATTGAAGTGAGTTTAATTGATTGATGTCTTTTAATCAACGAATTGTTGTTGCAAATGAAAATCGAAACTAGAATTCTGGGCTTGCTTGAAAAATAGTTTTTAGAATCAAAGATTTCAATTGATGATTGTAGTTATTGGGTTTATATGGGTTTAGCTCGAAAGGGTTAATCCTAATCTCAATTCTAGCTATCTAGCTCGAAAAAGTGGATGAATTAAGGTGTGGGTTGTTCTTATTTTCTAATCTTGTTGATGTTCGAAAGAAATCGATTGATTCATGATAGTTGTTCGAGAGAAGTAACACCCCAGATTCGTGAAGGAAAAAATTGCAGAATTTTCAGATTTGGCAGGTGCCCAATCCGCATCAAGATTTGGACAGCTTTTAAGTCAAGGGTGTTTTTGTCTTTTCCCACTCTTCTTTTAATTCCTAAATTAAAAGGGTTTTAGTTAGTCATTTAAAATCCTAGAAACCTAACTAGAACTTACCTAAGTCATTTAATTAACTAAAACAAAAGAAAAGAAGAGAGTAGAGAGAAGGGTAGCCGAAACACTAGCTAAACCTTAGCCGCCGGAAAATGTTAGAAAGTCGCCGGAAAAGTCAAGTCCAGCCCTAGTTGATAGTTTTTCGTGGAGATTTCGTCACCAGGTATGTTGGATTTCATTAATGGGTCCCTTTCGCCCATTAGATCCCTAGAATTCAGACGATTCTTGATTCCATGCTATGAACGAAATTAGGGTTCTTAAACCTTTCTTGATTTTGGGTTTTAATTGTTAGAATGATCCAAATATTGATCTTTTTCAATGATTATGAATGAACCCTGGTAGTTTCTAAAGTTACAGCCGATTTTCATGAAGAGACTGTTTTAAAAACGTTCCGATTTAGAAATCACATTTTTTACTATATGTTCTAACGTCCAAACTGCATGTCACGTTTTAGCTATGTTTTAATGTTCCAAATCAACATGTCCCGTCTTCTTCAGATTATCGTATGAATGTCAGAACCCTAGCTATGTATTTCTTTAGTTCTTGAATTACATGTGTTAGGTCAGACTTTATCAGAAATCATTTATACATGCCTCAGTATTATGCATCGATGTCAGTTTAAATTGTTGCGTTCAGTTTGCATGTCTAGTTTTGAGCTATCCAGAACAATTACAGAAAATCATTCATAATCAGTTTAATACTAAATTAATTGGGACTAGCATAATATCGAGTTGGACTGGGGTTTAGCGTACCCAAATAGTCCCAGAACTACTAGCCAAGTAGGTTGTAAGTCCCTTCCATGGGCAACAAATTAGTGATCACGCCAGCATGCCTTTATACCTCTGGCAGGGTATATTGGGTCCTCTCAATGGGGTGTATACATCGGACTCCACATTCAGCTCGTGTGGTTTTATTATCGGTGATTAGTAGCTCCCACAAATCAGTCAGACTCCATTTTCATTGACCATGTTTAGTATTCAGTTTCAGCATGTCATAGTTGGTCATTGTATATAGATCAGTCATGTTTAGTCTTTTTCGGCATTCTATCATATCCATATATATGTCATTGCTTTTTTCTTGGTCAGTTATATATGTATTTCAGCGATACTCGATCCTCATGCTCGGTACCTTTCACTACTGACACATATTTTGCGCTACATCTTCTTGTGATGTAGGTTCAGACTCTCAGCATCTAGATTGCTCTTAGATCGTTTTCCGATTTTCAGCTTAGCAGCTTAGTAGTGGTAAGTCCTCATCCTACGAGGACCAGAGACATGATATCCTTACTGCTTCAGTTTTTAGTTTCAGTTTTGCTAGATCTAGTTGGGGAATGTCCCAACATTTCTAGTCAGTTTAGAGGCTTACTTACAGACATAGTTAGTTTCAGACTAGTATGAGTTAATATCTTTTGTATTAAACTCTCTCAATTATAGTATATGGATATTCCCCATCTTTTCTTTATTTATGATTTTAGCTTCCACATAATTTATTTTTATTCAAGTTAATTATAGTATGCTCAGATTATGCCAGCAGGGTTAGCTTGGGATCACTTGTGGTCCTAGGTCCCGTGTCCGCATCTCGGAGGTAGCTCTGGGCGTGACAAGAGAAAACTATCTTACTTATAGTTTACCCTACACACTGATATTTAGCTATTTATTAGTAATTTCAATTACCCATACAATTAAATTTGCCTATAATCGATCACATCCCGAGAATCCCTCTTTATATTGTTATTTCCTCTGTTTTGCTTCTGATGTGGCTGATAGTTAACAATCCAAACTCCCCCATCTCACATTCATTGTCACACCCTTATATTTATTTATATGTTTTCTATAAATTCTATTCCTATAACTGAATAGACCACTTTATAACTTCATAACTGAATTTAGACACGTACAACTCCCTATGGGTTCGACCCCAGCTCTACGTTGGGTTTTATACTAATTAACGATGGTTTACACCTAGAATCAGATGAGGTGTACTTCATACATTTTAATTCAAAATGATGCCGCTGCCGGAAGTGTTGTTGTTTGAAATTCTATTATTGAAGCTAAAACCCCAATTCTTGAGGTGTGATAATGTTATTATGAGCTGAATTAGCTTATGGGTATTGTTATTTACTGATTTTAATGCTTAATTGAAGTGGGTTTAATTGATAGTTGTGTTTTAATCTAAGAATTGTAGTTGCAAATGCAATTCGAACATAGAATTCTGGGCTTGCTTGAAAACATGGCTTTAGAATCGAAGCTTTCAATTGATGATTGTAGTTATTGGGTTGATATGGGTTTAGCTCGAAAGGGTAAATCCTAATCTCAATTCTACTTATCTAGCTCGAGAGAGTGGATGAACTAAGGTGTGGGCTATTCTTATTTGCTAAACATATTGATATTTGAAAGAAATCGCTTGACTCATGATAGTTGTTTGAGAGAAAACTATCTTACTTATAGTTTAGCCTACCAACTGATATTTAGCTATTTATTAGTAATTTCAATTACCCATAGAGTAAAATTTGCCTATAATCGATCACATCCCGAGAATATCTCTTTATATTGTTATTTCTTGTGTTTTCCTTGTGATGTAGCTGATGGTTAATAATACAAATTCCCCCATCTGACATTCGTTGTCACACCCTTACATTTATTTGTATGTTTTCGATAAATTCTATTCCTATAACCGAATAGACCACTTTATAACTTCATAACTGAAATTTAGACACGTACAGCTCCATGTGGGTTCGACCTAAGAACCCAGACCTAACTCTTCGTTGGGTTTTATACTAATTAACTATCGTTTACACCTAGAATCGGATGAGGTGTACTTGATACATTTAAATCAAATAGCGCCATTGCCGGGGAGTGGTGTTGTTTGAAATTCTATTATTGAAGTTGAATTGTGATCTTTTTTGTGTTGTAGTTGAATCGACTTACTTTGATTTGTGTTTGTGCTGCATGTTTTGAGCAAAAGAAGAGATGAGTGTGAATGTGAGTAATTGTAGTCAAGTGGGCCACCAAGACGATATTGGAAATATGAATGATGTAAATGACCCAATGCAATTGGGTGGTGTTGGTGCAATACGTCTACCTCTTGTTGAGGGGAATGTTTTCTTCCATGTTACTAGCACGATGCTACAGCTCCTCCAAATGAAAGGATTATACGGAGGGCTGGCTCATGAAGACCACATGAGCATATTCGGAACTTCGTAGATGTTTGTGGTCCATTATGATTCATGAACATATTACAAGAATTAGTCTATCTCAGGTTGTTTCCATTCACTTGTATGGGTGAAGCTACCAAATAGTTAGCCGAGTTACTGAGGGACACCATCAACTCTTGGGATGAACTTACCATAACATTCCAAGTGAGATTCTTTCCACCATTGAAAATGATGACACTAAGGGATAGTATCCAATGTTTCAAATGCTTGGAAGAAGAACCAATCCATGAGACGTGGCTGAGATTTAAGAATTTGGTGCTTCAATGCCCAACTCACGGACTTCCAAACGACGTGCTGCTACAATACTTTTATAGGAATCTTGACTCAGTGAACAAAGGATTTGCTGATCAACTTGTTCTCGGTGGTATAATGCAACAACCCTAGGAAGTAGTGTCTAAACTCCTTGATTGCATGACCAAGATCAATAGAGCATGATACACCCATGAGGACCAAGTGTCTCCTCTCATGTTTAGGATGACAAAAGAGCAGATCGAGAAATATCAAGAGATAGACCAAAACATGGCAAAAAATATGATGGGTTGTGGCTTGAAGAGTGTTAATGATGTGGGTGTTAGTGGAATAAACCCCAATGAAGCACATTTTGAAGCGTTGTACAATGAAAAAGTGAACTTCCTTGCGAACCAAGAAGGAGGTTTTCGTCAAAGCTATCAAAGGCCGGGTGGAAATCCTGGTTGGAATAGAGATGAGGGATGGAGAGACCGTGATACAGATTGGTGTGATCGTAACGCTACTTGGAAGGAAAGAGAGGGTGACAAGGACCGGTATGTCCCACCCCATGAGATTCAAACAACAAGTAATCGAAAAATGTCTGTACAGAAGATATGCTCTCACGCATTTTCAATAAAGTTGAAGCTTCAGACAATGTGTTAAAAGAGATGAAGGAGAACGTCTCAACTTCAATCAGACGGTGACTTCTCACTCTGTCTCTATCAAGCAACTGGAAATACAAATGGGTCAAATCTCGACTCATCTAAATCCAAGGCCAAAAAGAGGGTTACCTAGTGACACATGGCAAACCTCAAAAATGAAGCTTGAATTGGCATTTCCCTCGTGCCACAATGTTAAATAAGGTGCTTCTTGGGAGGCAACCAAAGCATTTGATGTTTTAAATTTTGTTTTGGAATAACGGGTGTTGATTTTGTAAGTTGAAAAGTGAGAAGTGTTGGAAAATGGGCAATTAGGCGAGCCAATAATCTAGTCGGCGAATTGTGGAAGAGGTCGGCCAGCCCCCACTTGGACTGCCGTTGGAACCACCCAACTTGATGGGCAATTCTATAAATCTCAGCAAGCTAAAAGCTCAGTCCGCGTTTGAAACCCCAAATTGCTAGGAGTTTTGTAAAACTCGGCGAGCCAAAATACCACTCGGCGCGTCGCCGAGTGGTTTGGTGAACTTGACCTATATCACCGAATAGAGTGCGATTTGAAAGGTTTTAAAGGCCAAACAGTTTAAAATTTAAAAATTCTTCATCTTTTTCCATTTTTAACTCGCGTACTCTCACACCCTATATTAGATCTTTTGTACTTTTTGCATTTTTACCGCCTATCTTTACAAATCTCATTTTGGCATAAAAGGAATGGCTAGAACCAATTTGACTGGTAGAGACATGCCACCCCGAAAGCGGGCACGCGAAGTAGTAATCAATGAGGAGGCAACTGCCTCTAAGGTCAAGAAGCTCCCTCTAAAAGGAGGCAAGGGTAAGGGCAAATAGACTGTGGTTGTGCCTTCGGAGGAGGCACGCTTAGACATTGAGGGGGACTAACATGATTCTCAGGCTTCTATCTCTAAGCATGAGGATGATTAGCTGTTATAGGCCCGACAAAAGGAGCTACGCTCCAAATCTCATCATGATCCATCTAAGATTCCGGAGCCAACCCCTCTAGCATAGACGGTGGCTCCAGTTCCACCAGTTCAGGCTCCTCCTCCCCGATCACTCAACCGGTTAAAGGTCGAGGGATTGAAGACCATCTTAGCAGAGAAGGGATTGTCTACAGATAGTGTGGTGGACAGGTATCCACCAGTGTGGACACTCTTAGGTTCCACAGATTTGACATCTTAACCAAGCCCCGTGGCCCATAAATTCCCACCTGGGTTCGAGAGTTCTACGCAAACTATAGTGATTTGGTGCCTCAGGGGAAGAAGAAGGCAAGTGCCTTCAAACTACTGGACTTCGTGGTGGTCTGAGGGAAGAAGGTTAAATGCAGCAGCGATGATATAAATGTAGTATTTGATTATGCCTCCGACTTTATACATTATTACCATAGTACGTTAACAACAAAGACTCTGGAGGATTTCAAAGGTTGGTTGCCCCCGTGCTTTCGGACACCACCTCAAGGTGGATTGAGGCCGGAGCACCGATAGAGAAGAAGGACCTCAATGTAGCTGCTATATATTTTTTTTGGTTCATCAGTAGACATATCATGCCATCACAGAATGAGTCCATTCTCCGCCATCCAAAGGCAGCCTATCTTAGGCTATCATTGCCAAGAAGTGGCTAAATTTGGGATAGATTATCGAGCAGGAGATAGTCATGATGCCCAAGCATAGACAGGTGTCGCTTTCATTCCCGGTGTTAATCACCGAGCTGTGCAGATGGGCCAGAATTCCTTGAGATGATAAGAGAGATATCGAGGTTACACCAATATCTTCTACCGATATCTGGTGTATAGAGGCCAAGTATCAGCATGATGAGGCTGACATGAGGAGGGCAGCCCCGATGGATATATCCTTGGTGGTTGATATTGATACGCTACCTGCAGAGGCAGCCATGCCTACTCTGGCCACTAGTCCGCCAGGTACTTCCAACTCCACTCTTTCTGATACTCTTGGCACTTCTGTTGCACCCCCTCCCACTAGATCTGCTACTGCTTCTACTCCTAGGCCTCCGATCACCCAGGCGATGTTGTTCAGGATGGGGCATTTGGTCCAATCTCTCGATGTACGTGTCTCCAAGTTAGAGGCTGTTATTCTTGGGATGATTAGGTGAGCCATTGTTGATGCCTTTTCACCTATCAGATCTTCGATTGATACCTATAAAATGAGAGTAGAGTGTGAGAGAGGATAGAGAGTTGTTGATGAGGTGATGGCCTTAAAGGCCGACATTACTAGGCTGAGAAAAGATATGGACCAGCTAAAGTCCACTGATTTCACCTTGTTATTTGGGATGATGGAGATCCTAGATGACCCGAGTGCAGATATTCCAGCTTGTTTGGATGTGCCTCTGACTACTACGACCGGAGATAAGGTTAGAGTTGATGATGTTACTGTTGATTCCAAGGTTGAGACAGATGAGGAGCAGCTTGGTGAACGAGAGAAGTTTGTTTATGAGGACTTGATTGACTTGGAGGGTGCCATGTATGAGACTACAAGATAGACATCGCTTCGAGATACAACTATGGTGGGCTCTAATAGAGCCAAAGATGCTGAGACACCGAGCATTGATGCCCAGACAGATAGAGCGATGGACATGTAGACTTCACCCAGGCTTATACTGGGAGGATGACCTTTCCCCTCCCTCTCTGTTACTTTTTAGACTTTTTCTATTTTTAGTTGCATTTGAGGACAACTGCATTTTTTTTGGTGTGGTGGGGTATTTCCATACCTACCTCTTTTGTGGGCTGATTTATGAATATTGTGTTTTTTGTGTTTTTGAGCTTATTGGTTTATATATATACATCTCAGTTGTGGTATTGTGGTTGGTCCTAGTTTGTGGCCCATTGTTTTGATAGAAAATGGTTTTGAACCAAATTTTAAATTTTTGCCACCACTTTTGTGTGTGATTGTGGTTGTTCTTGTGCAAATTTGAGTGTTGGTCGTGGTCAATACCGATGACTTGGATAGTGCTCTTAATCGAACAAAATGAATGTGTGGTTGCGATGAGGCAAACGAAGTTACATAGGAAATATGTGAACTTTTAGCATCTCGTTGTGACTAGCTGGTTGTCGAATGAGTCTCTTGTGATGAACATTGCACGCTAGCTAGAAAGTTTGGAGTCTTGTTTGATATTGTATGAATGCCTTGTGTGGTGAGATTAGCTTGAACATTGTGCATGAAGACACCTAGAATTTGCCCCGTTGGTCCGGTTTATTGAGTGATGCAGGCAATTGACATGATCTTTGGCAAAATTTTTGAAGAGTTAGCCTATTTGACTACATACCTCTTTGTGGCCAACCTTGTGAGAAGTGTGAACCTTTCTTAGCTTCTTTTGCTCCTAACCTTTATCCTTTCATCCATAACTTTCATGAAATATTGTTTGTTTGAATAGCCAACTTAAGTCAAAAGCCTAAGTTAGGGGTGTGGTGAAAAAGAAGGAAAGTCAAGAAGTTTGAAAAAATTCCCCCTTGTTTATGGATTGTTTTGAAAAAAGATAGAACCCCTCCATGTAAAAAGAAAAAAGAAAAGAGAAAAAGGATTGAAAAAGAAGAGAGAAAAGAAAAAGACTGAAAAAGTTGTGAAATAAAGTTGTGAAATTAGCAAAAGAAATGGGGTATCCGGTGATTTATGTCTAGTTGAATAATGGGGTGGGTTATGATCATGTTTATAATATGAAAGAGAAGGAGAGAAAGTGATTTTTAGGCCATACTTCATGAAGGTAGAATCCACTTAACCTAAATGATCATACCTTTACACTCAACCCCATTACAAGCCTTGAAATGACCTTTGTGATCTTGAATGAGCTTAAACGAATGTTGATTGGAAAATAAGGGCAAGCCTATGGGTGAAGTCATGCATGTGTTCATCTTTGTAAGTGTGAGAGTTGTATGTGATTCCGGGACTTTAAATTGTTGAGAAATTTTGTGTGAATATGGAATCATCTTTGTTGTGAGGGCATTTGAATACCTTAGTTGATCCTGAACTTGCATTTGAAGCAAACATTGTGAGCTTGAGTACACTTGATGAGGGTGAGTCACAATTAGAAACATTGAGTGTACAATTTATCATTCTATGAGTAATTTGGACCTTCTAATGTGCATTTTTGTTAAGTCTTATGCAACACTATTTGTAGACATCCTTATTGAACTGCTGATCTTGAGTTTTACTTGAGGACAAGCAAAATTTCAAGTTGGAGGAGTTGATAAGTTCGAGATTTTGGCACATTTAGGGATTTGTTTTGATAGTATAAGTGTCCTCAAATGCCTATTTTATGCTCTAAACTGATGTTAAAGTGTTGATTTGCAACTATGAATGCTAAGGAGCAAGGCAAGGACGACCAGACAAAAAGGAACTAAAAATATGAAGAAGTGAAGAAAAAGCAATCCTGGTGATTGCCAAGACCACATCGGTGCACCGCCGAGTGTCTCTTTAGCTCGCCCAAAGTTCCAGCATGCCAGCCATGGGAAAGAACCAAGTTGGTGACAGAAATGGGCAGTCAGCGGATCGTCGATCGGTTCTGCGACAACAAATTAGATCTCCCAAAGTTACAGGACCTGAGATGTTGAGGGCAAATGCAAAATGACGATAGAAGAGGGCAATCGGCGAATCGTCAATCCACTCGGTGAGGCGCGACTTATTCCGCCGAGTGGACTTTCAGGCCTAAATGCAGGCAACTATAAATTGAAATTTAAAAGGAAGTTCCCAGAGTCCTGATCCCCAAGTTTTAGAATTAGAGTTTTCTCTTAGTTTTTGAGTTCTTATTATAGAATTTTGAGGATTTGAAAATGGGTCTTTGAATTTAACCCTTGGAAAACATTGTAAAGGCTTGGAGACTCTTACCTAGATGATGTCATATCGAGCTGGTAGTTTTTTTTTACATTTTTATGATGTTTAGCTAAAACCCAAATTCTTGAGGTGTGATCATGTTATTATGAGCTAAATAAGCTTATGTGTATTGTTATTTACTTATTTTAATGCTTAATTGAAGTGGGTTTAATTGATAGCTGTGTTTTAATCTATGAATTGTAGTTGCCAATGCAATTCGAACATAGAATTGTGGGCTTGCTTGAAAACATGGTTTTAGAATCGAAGCTTTCAATTGATGATTGTAGTTATTGGGTTGATATGGGTTTAGCTCGAAAGGGTAAATACGAATCTCAATTCTACCTATCTAGCTCGAGAGAGTGGATGAACTAAGGTGTGGGATGTTCTTATTTGCTAAACTTGTTGATGTTTGAAAGAAATCGCTTGATTCATGATAGTTGTTCGAGAGAAAATTATCTTACTTATAGTTTAGCCTACCCACTGATATTTAGCTATTTATTAGTAATTTCAATTACCCATACACTTAAATTTGCCTATAATCGATCACATCCCGAGAATCCCTCTTTATATTGTTATTTCCTCTGTTTTGCTTCTGATGTGGCTGATAGTTAACAATCTAAACTCCCCCATCTCACATTTATTGTCACACCCTTATATTTATTTATATGTTTTCGATAAATTCTATTCCTATAACCAAATAGACCACTTTATAACTTCATAACTGAATTTAGACACATACAACTCCCTGTGGGTTCGACCCCAGCTCTACGTTGGGTTTTATAATAATTAACGATGGTTTACACCTAGAATCAGATGAGGTGTACTTGATACATTTTAATTCAAAATGGCGCCGCTGCCGGGAGTGTTGTTGTTTGAAATTCTATTATTGAAATTGAATTGTGATCTTTTTGTGTTATAGTTGAATCGACTTACTTTGGTTTGTGTTTGTGTTGTTTGTTTTGAGCAGAAGAAGTGATGAGTGTGAACGGGAGTAATGGTAGGCAAGTGGGCATCCAAGACAATATTGGAAATCTGAATAATGTAAATAACCCAATGCAATTGGGTGGTGTTAGTGCAATACATCTACCACCTGTTGAGAAGAATGTTGTCTTCCATGTTACTAGCACGATGCTACAACTCCTCCAAATGAAAGGATTATACGAAGGGCTGGCTCATGAAGACCCTATGAACATATTTGGAACTTCGTGGATGTTGTGGTCCGTTCTTATTCAAGAACATATCACAAGAATCAGTCTGTTTCAGGTTGTTTCCATTCTTTTTTATGGGTGAAGCTACCAAATGGTTAGCTGATTTACTGAGGGACTCCATCACCTCTTGGGATGAACTTACCACAGTGTTCCAAGTGAGTTTTTTCCCCATCAAAATGATTACACTAAGGGATACCATCCAAGGTTTCAAATGCTTGGAAGACGAACGAATCCATGAGACGTGGCTGAGATTTAAGAAGTTAGTGCTTCAATGCCCAACTCACGGACTTCCTAATGACATGATGCTACAATACTTTTATAGGAATCTTGACTAGGGGAACAAAGGAGTTGTTGATCAACTTGTTCCCATTGGTATAATGTAACAACCCTATGAAGTAGCATATCAACTCCTTGATTGCATGACCAATATCAATAGAGCATGGTACACTCGTGATGACCAAGTGTCTCTTCTCACGTTTAGGATGACAAAAGAGTAGATCGAGAAGGATGAAGAGAGAGACCAAACATGGCCATAATGATGACACAACTGGATATCTTGGCAAAAAATATGATGGGTAGTGGCTTGACGAGTGTTAATGTTGTGGGTGTTGGTGGAGTAAACCCCGATGAAGCACATTTTGAAGTGTTGAACAATGAAGAAGTGAACTTCCTTGCGAACCAAGGAGGAGGTGCTCGTCAAAACTATCCAAGGTCGGGTTGAAATCCAGGTTGGAATAGAGATGAGGGATGGAGAGACCGTGACAGAGATTGGTGTGATCGTAACGCTACTTGGAAGGAAAGAGAGGGTGACAAGGACAGGTACGCCCACACCATGATCGTTAAAAGCCCAAGGAATCGGAAAATCTCCGTACAGAAGATATTCTCTCACGCATTCTTAATAAAGCTGAAAGGTCAGACAAAGTGTTAAAAAAGATGAAGGAGGATGTCTCAACTCTCAATCAGACAGTGACTTTTCACTCAGTTTCTATAAAGTAGTTGGAAACAGAAATGGGTCAAATCTCGACTCATCTAAATCCAATGCAAAAAATAGGGATTCCTACTGACATAATGGCGAACCCCAAAAATGAAGCTTGAATTGGTATTTTTGTCTTGCCACGACGTTAAATAAGGCGCTTCTTGGGAGGTGACCCAAGTCTTTGATGTTTTAAATTTTATTTTTGAATAAATGGTGTTGCTTTTGTAGGTTGAAAAGTGAGAAGTATTGGGAAATGGGCAATTAGGTGAGCCAATAATCCAGTCAGTGAATTGCCGAATAAGTCGGCGATCCTCGATTTGGACCGCCATTGGAACCACACAGCTTGATGGGGAATTCTATAAAACTCGGCGAGCTAAAAACTTAGTCGGCGACTCGCCAAACAGGTTGACAATCCCGACTTTGTCCACCGTTTGAACCCTCAAGTTGCTGGGAGTTTTGTAAAACTCGACGAGCCAATCCAAACTCCCACATCTGACATTCGTTGTCACACCCTTAGATTTATTTGTATGTTTTTGATAAATTATATTCCTAAAACCGAATAGAGCACTGTATAACTTCATAACTGAATTTAGACACTTACTGCTCCCTATGGGTTCGACCCCAACTCTTCGTTGGGTTTTATAATAATTAATGATCGTTTACACCTAGAATCAGATGAGGTGTACTTGAGACATTTTAAAGTATGGACCAGTTGAGCTCGACTGACATTTGGATGCTTTTCGGTGATATTTCCTTTCATGATGTTCCCTAGTCCATGCCTACCTCCGAGTTGAGATTTGAGACACCCAATGGTGTGGCTGAGCAGTCTAGTGCTATGACGATGGTGGTAATGGTGAGAGAGTTGAGGATGAGGCTAATACTTATACAGCCCAGAATATTGATGAGGATGGGTTCCGGAGAGAAGAAGAGCAGCGGATTGCTGAGACTTTAACAGAGCTGAAGGATATTTAGGAGATTATGATTTTAGCTATGATGGAGAGATCACGTGTGTAGACTTCCACATTCGGCATTAGTATGTTGTCTTCAGACCCTACTATTCCTTCTTCATATGTGCCATTCATTGACGCCCTGGTTAATGCTATACTGTCGACTCTTGCTTCTACTATGTCGGGCACTGATGCCTTAGATGATATTGTACTTTGCGACACTTCAGATTGAAGAACTTTATAGCATTGCCCGTCAAGGGGACTTTTGTATTACCCTCCTCAAATTTTTACTTTCATCACATTAAGGAGATTGCCGATTTCATTTTTGTGGGGTGAGGGCACTTGTGCCAATATTTCTCTTTTTCATTGTATTTTGTTATTTTTTCAATTTTATTTAGAAACGTTTTTAGTATTTTTGTAACTTGGTTTTGTATAGCTGATGGTTTTTTTTCTTATTTTCTCTCTCTCTCTCTCCCTCTATACTTTTCCCATAAGTTTGAAAGTTTTTGAAATGCTTGAGTTTTCATTATTGATGTTCGAGGATCGATTGTGTTCAATATCGATGTGTTGGATAGTACTTATGATGGAAAATGTGTTTTGTGCTAATGATTGGAAGAAGAAGTCTTTTTTGCTCCACTTTTGAATGATCTTTTTTATTCTTGTGTTGACTAGATGCGTTTTGACGTGAACCTTGCAATGAACATCGCATGTAAGCTTCTGATCTTGTAGGGATATGCTAAATAATTGTGTTTGAAGTGCCTTGTGTGGTGAGGTCTTACTTGATATCATGATTGTCGAATCCTAGAATTTTCCTTGTTAGTCTGATTGTCTAGCTTTGGTCAATGCAAAAAATATTCTTGGGAAAAAACCTTTGAGAGAAAACCTAAATGTTCATACATTTCGTGACTACCTTGTGAGGGTGTGCAACCATCTTGGCACCATTTGAGCCTAAATCATTTGTTGACAACTTTGTTGAAACCATGTAGACTCAATTTTCCCTAACATCTCACACATATCCTTTTCTTAGCATTGTTTTTTTTGAAGATCCAAACTAGTTCAAAAGCCTAATTTATGGGGTGGAAAGGAGGTAGGAAAGAAAGTCAAGTGGAAGGAAAAGAAAGTAAAAGTAAGACTTAACTTTGAAATTTGTTGCAAATAGAAGGAACCCCTCCTTATAAAAAAAAAATATATATATTATGAGCAAAAGTTTTAAAATTGAAATGAAAAAAATAAAGTGTGATGACATAAAATAGGTGTCCAATAAATTGAATGAACAATTGAAGTTTGAGTCTCCAGGTGAAAATAATGGAAAGACCTTAAGAATAGGTGTAGGAGTCCAACTATGCTTTGAAAAGGTGAAGTTAGTGAGTCAAATTAATCATACCTTTACCCTCAGCCCCTTTAAAAGCCCAAAATATCCTTGAGACGTTGCATGAAATAGGTTGTGTGATGACTGGAAAATATGGGCAAACCTTTGGATGAAGCTTGCATGTATTTCTCTTTCGGAGAGTGTGAGTTGTATTGATTCCTAACTTCTTTATTGACTTTATTTGTGAGAGAATGCAATTGATCTTGATTTGAGGGCACTTGAATACACTTGTGGAAACACGTCTTTGCACTAGAAAAGAAGCAATAGTGAGCTTGAGCTTGGATTGATACCGGCTAGTCATCATTTGAAGATTTTTTTTATCATGATTGAGTGTTGCATTTGCTAGAGAGTAGTCTTGTAGTGACACTTGCATGTTAGTTCTCATTGAGAACTGTTGTAGACATCCTTTTTGAACTAAGTGTGTTCGTGATATACTTAAGGACAAGCAAAAGTTGAAGTTAAGGGTGTTGATAAGTGGTATACTTACACTCATTTGGAGGCCTTTTTAGTTAAAAAAAATTAGTTTCCTCATTGCCTAATTATGTCCAATTTTGATGATATTTTTATGATTTGCAGCCATGAAGGCTAAAGGACAAGACAAGGATGAATATTTGAAAGAAATACCAAACACAATGTAAGAACTATAAAGTCCACAATGGTCGTTGCCTAACCAAAAGGGTGGATCGTCCAAATGGCTTAACCTCACCCAATGTGAAAGTGCTCACAAATGAAGATGTTCAAGGCAGGTCGGCGAATGCAAATGTGAAATGTTGACTCACCGAAAATGAAGGGCTAACAAGATGACCATCGCCGAAGATGAAAAGACTTTGATGAAAAATGACAGCATAAAAGGCAAACAAATGGGTAATCATCGATCTACTGAATGTGAAATGCAGACTCAAACGGTTCGCCAACTGGGGTTAAAACACTCGAAGCCTGAAGAAAAAAAGGCAAGCTAAAGAACAGATGGCGATCCATCGAGTATGTTCAGCGGGCCCGACTAATGTCGCTAAGTTGGTCACCACTAAATTTTGGGGCAATTTTTTGGGAACTATAAATAGCCCATCGTAAAGAGAAAATAGGAGTTCTTTTTCAGAGGGATTTTAAGAGCTTTTGGAATTAGAGTTTTTGAGAATTTTGTATGAGACTTCTTACCTCGTGAAAAACATCTTCAGTTTTAGTTTTTTATTTTCACTCTTGCAATCGACAATTAGAAGTTGAAATAAAAGTGGCTAGTGATTATAATTGCTTAATTTCATCACTTCCACGACTGCTTTCATGATAGGTTTAATTTCCTTACATTTTGGGATGTGTGGGTAAAACCCCAATTCTAGGGTGCAATTATGGGGTTGGTGGGGTTGGGTGTTGATTTAATGTAGTGGGTATTGTGTTTTTCTCTATTTTATTGCTTTTAATCATGGATTTAGGATAATTAACATGGGTTTAATTCATGGGTTACGATTGCAAACTTAATCCTATTTTCGATCTTTGATTGATGCTCGAAAGAGATCAATTGGAGTAGGTAACTAGCTTAATGCATGAAATTTAGGTTTGATTTTTATGGTTTTTTCGAAAGAGAGATTATGGTTTAGATCTATTTTCCCAAATATGTTCGAAAAAGAGATTCCGTAAGGTAATGGGTTGATTTATTATTCACATAGATAAGACTAAAGGAGATTCTATGAATTAGTACGAAGATATCCAAAGAACATTAATGTAATTGAAGATGACCTAGCGTATCCATGATTGTTTAGCACTATTGAGCAACACAATTACCCTTATGTGACATCGATTCCAATCCCCACACCCCTAGATTACTTCTTAATTGGTTGATTCTGTGAATTATAAATTGTGACACTTGATACTTCGAACTATTTTAGTAAATTTGGCTGAATCATCCACCCATTTGTCATAGCGTGCTACAGTGAATAGGTCTGCATTCTTAATTTTCTAGTTGAATTCTTATCATTATACAATTCCTTGTGGTATTCGACTTTGAGTCTTAGTTGGGTAGTTTTATTGACAATGACTATATATTCTCTTAATGGTTTTTTAGGATAATTTGAGGATTATCACTTGACCTGCCTCCTAAATTTCATCAAGCCCTTCATAGGCGACACTCGGAGGAATAATTTATCACCAATTGGAAATCTCAAAGTCTGCCACCAACGATCAACATAACTCCTAAACCTACTCAGAGCTGTCTGAAGCCTATCCTGAATCACCCTTACTTGGTCCATAGCCGCCTAAATCAAGTCTATACCACGCGGCCTGGGCTATGTTGACTTAAACCAACCACCAGAGAGCGACAACACCTACCATATAGTGCCTCAAATAGGGCCATCTGAATGCTACAGTAGTAGTTGTTGTACGTAAACTCCACCATGGAAAGAACTTGTCCTAATGACCCCCATAATCCAAAACACTAGCCGAAAAGATATCCTCCAGAAGCTGAATAGTATGCTCCAACTGGCCATCAGACTGTTGGTGAAAAGTTGTGGTAAGGTCAATGCTAGTGCCCAACATTTCCTAAAAGGTCCTCCAAAATCTAGAAGTGAACTGAAAACCTCGATCTGATATAATGGAGAAAGGCACACCATGAAGACGGCCAATCTCTAGAATATAAATACGGGCTAATCTCTCGGTGTTGAATAAAGGTTGAACATGGAGGAAGTTTGCTGACTTGGTCAATCGATTAACGATGACCCATGTACTGTCAAAACCTCCAGAACTCCGAGGTAAACTTGCCTTAAAGTCAATAGTAATGTGATTAACTTCCATTTCGGAATGGCCAATCTCTGAAACTCACAATCAGGTCTCAAGTGCTTGACCTTAACCTACTGGTAACTTAGGAAACAATACACATAGTATACTATATCTCTCCTCATACCTCTCGACTAGTAGTGCTATCTGAAATCACGATGCATCTTCATAGTGGCTATATCAATAGAGTATCTAGAATCATGGGCTCCACGGAGTATAAACTTGATCAAACCCCAAACTCACGAAAAATAAATACGGTCTGCAAACCTCAAAACCCTATATGAATCTAAGGTAGCCTGACCCACAATACCCAGTAACACACAAATTCGATGTTCTACCAAGGCCTCATCCTCAAACCGATGGCTATAGATCTGATCAAGCAAGGAGGACTAAAACCACACATGGCAAATACACGCATAAATATGAAATATCCAAATGAATCATCTTATTAGATAAAGACTGAATGTCCAAGGCTGAAGGCCGCTCCACAGTAGACACAAAGGCTAGATTACCCATACTCAGTGCCATCCAGCTCAAGGCATTCACTACCACATCCTCCTTGCTCGGATTATAGAGAATCGCTACCCAAATGATTGTTGTATATGTCAGAATAAACCGGTAAGCCCTCAGCCTCAACTAGATGAGTCAATATAGGGGCAGTATTCACCAACTCCATGAGTTTCCTCCTCGGACTACTGAAAGGGAATATCAAGGTAAGTCAACCAATCAGAGGTGTTGCAATAGTAAAGAAAACCTCTAAAACCATCTGTAGTAGCCCAATCATTAGACAAAACTTCGAACCTCTGTAACCGAAGTGAGCCTAGCCCAATCACAAGTAACCTCCACCTTTTCTAGATCTACAAAGATACTTTCCTTGGACACAACATTCTCGAAGAATTCTATAGAGTCATGAAAATCCTCACATTTTGAGAACTTGACATAAAGTCATTGATCTCTCAATGTCTGCAGCACAGTCCTCAAATGTTTCTCATGATCATTGATACTCCCCGAGTATACCAGAATGTCATCTAGTAAATGAAGGTTGTAGGTGCTTTATTCAACCCAAAAGATATTACCACAAATATGTAGTGTCCATATAAAGTCCTAAATGTGTACTTAAGGATGTCCATTGCCCTAATCCTCAGTTGGTGGTAACCGCACCTCAGATCAATATTTGAAACCATTGCGGCACCCTGAAGGTAGTTGAATATATCATCAATCTTAGACATGGGGTAACAGTTCTTTCTCGTCACCTTATTCAGTTGCCTATAGTCAAAAACACATGTGCATTGTATATACATATCTTTGATTTTATTTTTCTTACATTACATGAAAAAAATTATTGTTTGACAATTTATCAAGGTTGGGTGGTCCGCCCATCAATGTGACATATTAATTTATCATTTTAGTTAATTTTTCTTAAAAATCAAAATAAAATTATTTGACATTTTTAAAATTTGGATTGTCCACCCTTCAATGTGACTCATTTTATTTTAGTTTTCTTTCAAAAATTCATTTGTTTTTCCAAAGCATATGTTATATACCATATTTCAACGAACTAGTCAAACCTGATTCTCATCTCAATGAGATATGTAGGCAGCCTTTTTAGGGTTCAATATTCTTTATTAAAAAGAATTTTTATTTTTAATTCTTTTTAAAATGTTTATATTTAAAAAAACATTTTTGACTTGAATGGTGCCAACAAAGTTAGAGTCTGCATATGAAAAATAATCGATACAATGGAGAAAGATTGTCTTCTTGTTAAATCGTGGGTTCTTTTGGTACCTCTTGTTCATACCTTTGTAACGTTTGAAAATATTCTTTTGCATGCATTCAAGATTAGAGAAAAACCAAAATCATTGTTTCATGTGCATTGTGTGGTGAGTGTTGAATTAAATTCAATGGTATTGCATTGTTGATCTAGAACTTGACTTGAATATTTGTTGAGGAGAAATACAAGGTAATTTTTTCTTTTTTAGAAATGATTGCAGGCTTCCCATTTGTGCCTCTCAAAGAACACCAAATGAGATCAATCCTTAGTATGTTCCCACTTTGAGCCTTCAGCCTTTTCTTTGGACAATCACATTTTAGCATATACCCTTTCAAAGTGCATATATGAGTTATCCCTCTCTTGGCCTAACTTTCTTGAGCAGACTGAAAATGTGCAAGTTAAAAAGAATAGTCAAAGTTCAAATTTGTCAAAGACAAATGTTGCAAAGTCCCTGAAAGTCAAGAATACAAAAATGCCTTCAAAAGAAGAAGAAAAAGCTTAAAATTCCCCACAAGTTCAAGAAAGCAAAATTTCAGCAAAAGAAGAACACTCCAAAAAATCAGGAGAAACTTCAAATGATGATGAGAAGGGGAAAATCCCAGACAAGCAAGGCTTCAAAAGATGTCAATAGGTACAAAATGAAGGGACAACAAAGAGGATCAAACACTAAAACCGTAGCAAACATTGAAAGAACTTATTTTAGTGCAATGCTCTTGAAGGGATTAAGTCACTTTTATCCCAAATAACTATCCTACCCATCCCTAAACCTACATTACAAGCCAATAACAAGCCTTATACGATTTCATTTAAAATGTTCTCACATCAATGGAGATTTACATGATGGCCAAGCCTATGGTATCACAATTGCACACGTTGAATATGTTGCTGAGTGTGAGTGTATTTCACAAAATGTCCTCAAATCAAAACACTTTAAATGTGTGAAAATTGAGACTTTCTTTGTTGTGAGGGCATTTGAAACATGATGTTAGGTCTACTTCAAAATATTTGTTTGTAGCAAGATGAGCAAATCTTTCGTTACTTAAGTACATTTGAGGTACCACTTGAATCCATAGGAATTACCTCAAAGTCAATCAAATTTGAAGGATAGAATTGTGAGACACTTTTGAAAAATATTAATTGTTTTTTGTAACAAAGTTAAAATATGTTTCATTTTCCAGAAAATAAAGATGGGTTGATGCCAACCTTTTAGTAGTTGTCCAAACCAATTTTGTGGACCGTCTCATTGTTGATACTTATCCAAACCAACTTTGTGGACCGTTTCATGTTGATACTTGTCCAAACCTACTTTGTGGACCGTTTGATTGTTGATACTTGTCGAAACCAACATTTTTGACCATTTCATTGTTGATACTTGTCCAAATTAACTTTGTGGACCTTTTCATAGTTAAAATAGTATTTTTGGATCGTCATACCATTCAAAATGACATCGTTTTAAATTTGGGTTGTCATAACTTTCAAAATGACATCTTTTATAAATTAACTTGTTATCTCAATAGGATGATGCTTTTCAAAATTTGCTTGTCATGTCGTTCAAAATGATACTTTTATCTGTTATTCCTTTTATGATGTACATTTGTTTCTAAAATTCAGGATGTTATTATGTTCAAAGTGTTGCAATGGTTCATCACCTTGTTCATTGTTCATATGAGGTCATGTTTGCATAATTTATGTTACAAGTGCTACTACTCATTGTGTTGCAGATTTTATTGTTCAAGTTCAGTCGTCCGCCTTCCAAAGAGACATGTTGGGTTGTCACATCCCTTCAAGTGACATATTAAGTTCAATATTGGGTTTTCATCTCCCTTCAAATTACATGCTAAGTTCAAATTTTCTGTCTGCCTTTCAATAGATACGTTGGGTGGTCACATCTCTTCAAGTGACATATGAAGTTCAAGATTGGGTTGTCATCTCCCTTCAAATGACACGACAAGTTCAAAATTGGCCATTTGTCTTTCAAGTGACACATTGTGTTGTTACCTCTTTTCAAGTGACATGATACATTCATATTGGATCATTTGCCTTTCAAAGGGGCATGTTTTGTTGTCACCTCCCTTCAAGTGACATATCAAGTTCAAATTAGGTTGTCTGCCTTTCAAAGAGACATGATGGGTTGTCACATCCCTTCAAGTAAAATGGCACAGTCAAATTGGGTTGTTTGCCTTCCAAGAGACACGTTGAGTTCTCAACTCCCTTTAAGTGACATATTATATTCAAATTGAGTCATATGCCTTTTAAGAGACATGTTGGGTTGTAACCTCATTCAAAATGGCATGTTAAGTTCATATTGGGTCGTCATCCTTTCAAGAGATAAGTTAAGCTTTCCACTCGTTCAAAGTGACATGTTATTCACGTTGTCCTCCTTTCAAAGAGGTACACTACCTTCGTTGTGCAATTTTGAAAGTAACATTGAAGGTATGTGAATGTTTTTCAGTTTATGATCAATCCTTGCCTTTTGTTTATTATTTTTATTCCCATTGGCGGGCGTAGAGTATTATTTAAAATCTTTACTAACGTCTCATATTATTTTGTTCAAAGTTTATTAAACTAAATTTGGGTTCAGCAAGTTTGTTTGACCAGGATCTCTTTCATCAATCCTAATCAAACAAAAAGGCAAGTTGTTGACATTAAATTTTGGTATGATATTTTTAAAGTTAATACTTTTAAGTATTTTATTCTTTATATAGTTCAAAATACATGTTTTGCAATTTTTAGTGCAATTTTTTGGATAATCGTCCTAATATTTCTCATTTGTTGTTCGAAACATATGTTTTATATCATATCTAAACTAACTACACAAACTTAATTCTCATCTCAATGAGATATGAAGGCAGCCCTTTTAAGGTTCAGTATTCTTGATTCAAAAGAGTTTTGTCACGCACCAAGGCTACCCCCTTGACGTAACACGAGCCCTAGGATCACGAGTGACCCCAAGCTTACCCTGAGTCTGGCCTATCATAAGAATAATGAACATAACTAAGTAAAGCATGAAATATGTAGAAGCTAAATAAAAAATATATTGTGTGGGGACAAAACCCAAATAGTCTGAATATATAAAATATACTATGAGTTTAGTTATAACTAACGACCACTCAACATCTCAAGCTGAATCTATTACTATGTCTGAAAATCCTCTAATTGAGTAGAGTTGCTGGAACATACCCCCAACTAACTCTAACAAAACTGAAAACTAAAAATAATGACTAAAATGAAGGCATGTCTATTGTCCTCGGAATATGAGGACTCACCACTAAAGTTGTTGAATGCGGAACGAGAATCGATCTAAGTGTGATCTGGATGTAGAGTACCTAAACCTACATCATGAAAAGATATGTGTCAATACTTGGAATGTATTGAGCATGCAAGATATATATACCAAGCTGAACAAAGTATAACTAAGCAATGACATAATCTGAGCGGAGATATAAATACTGAAATATGACTGAAAAACTAAAATGGATGCAATGACCAAGTACTAATCATGCAGATAACATGCTGAGCTGAACTGTATACTAATAGAAATGCTGAAAAACTCATCAGATGCACTAAGAGTCTGATTGTGGGAGCTAACTCTTAACCGACATAAACCACGTGAGCTAAACGTGGAGTCTGATGTATACGCCCCATCGAGAGAACCCAATATACCTTGCTAGGGGTATAAAGGCATGATTGGCGTGATCACTAAATTTGATGCCCAACAGAGGGGACTTATATTCCTACGTGGGCACGTAGTTCTGGGACTATGAGGGTACACTGAACTCTAGTCCAAATCGATGTTAAGTATACTCCCAACTGAATACATATGAAGCTAAAATGCACTAAATACTGAATAGCTCAAAATAGTGACATGCTAAATGAGAATGCAACATTTATATACTGATAATTGGACATTCGAAATCTAGAGCATGATTTTCTGTTTAACTGAACTAGCAAGTAAAATTCATGAACTAAGAGAATTTACACAAACTAGGGTTCTAAGTTTTATACAAGGAATAATGCAACATTTTCAAGAAAACATGTTATTTAGACTATGGATTATATAGCAACTGAAATCACAATAAATTCCCAAGATTTTACAAACCCTAGGTCTAAACAAGATATGTAGAATCAAGGAACTAACTTAATTCTAGGGGCCTAGTGGATGAAAAGAACCTATTAATGAAATCACGCATACCTGGTGACAAAATCTATGGAGAAAATCCTTGGATTTCGGGGTTGAACTTTGAAGAACACTTATGCTTGTTCTTGGGAGGTTTGGTCAAATTTTCCTCTTCTTTTTTCTCCAAGTTTGGATGATGTTTGGAGAATGAGGGTTCTAGGTATGTCTGACTAGGTTATTAGGCTTAGACTAAGTAAAGCAACATAGTATAGGCATCAAAAGACATAGTTGAAGTGCCTAATACATAGGTAAAAGGACCAAAACGACCCTGCCTTAATACTAACAACTGCCATCTACTACAGGACTAACTTGCCGTCATTTGGGGTCGTCGTTCATGTTTTGCCCGACAGGTCTTTACTAAAATGAGCATAACTTTTTACTCCGAGCTTGGATTTTAGCAAACTCGGTGGCGTTGAAAATATGATTCAATTATCTTTAATTTGAGGTCATGGGCCACCTAATTCATTTTATGGTAAAATATATGACCATTCAAAGTTTACCCAACAATAATTTTCCTCTAAATATCCGATGACCCTCACCTACGGTCTGTATGTCCAAATATGGACTGTACTGGTCGACCGTAGGTGGGATCAGAGACCATCAAATTTGGACCTTTACGAAAGAACCCCACCTACGGTTTGTGGTTCTACCTACGATCTGTAGGTGGTTTCGTTGGTACTAGCACTTGTTTTCTGAAAACTCAAATTTTCTTCATTTTGAGATTCGAGGTGTTACATTATCTCCCCCTTGGGAACATTCGTCATTGAATAAAGTCTAAAAGAGTTGAGTATGGAGGGAAGAAGCTACAACCCCTACCACTAAGTACTAGAAATTGATATCTAAATGAACTGAGTTCCAAGAACATGTAAATATGTTGAAATGCAAGAATAACTGAGGGAACAGGATACTGAGACTCAATTACACAAGAGTAAACGTAGAGACTAGAGAGGAACTATTACCTCAAGCTGAAACAGAATCGGAAGGAAAGTAGTGAGGATACTTGGCCATCATGGCTGCTTCTGCTTCCCAAGTAGCTCCCTTTACGGACCGACTCCTCAACAAAACCTTCACTGAAGTGACTTCCTTATTTCTCAACCTACGAACTTGACGATCAAGAATTTCTAATGACACCTCTTCATAAGTAAGACTATCCTTCACAGCCACACTCTCTAATGGTACTATTGATGTCAGAACTCCCACACACTTCTTCAGCAAGGAAATGTGAAAGACTGGATGAACCGCTGCTAGTTCTGTTGACAACTATAACTCATAAGACACATTACCAACCCTTTTCAAGATTATGTACAGACCTACATATCTAGGACTGAGCTTCCTTTTCTTGCCAAATCTCATCACCCCCTTCATAGGTGACACCTTCAGGAAAAACCCAATCATCGATTTCAAACTCTAAGTCCCTTTTCCTCACATTTGCATAGGACTTCTGACGACTCTGGGCTGTCTTTAGTCTATCTCTGATGAATTGAACTTTCTCCATAGCCTTACGAACTGAATCTAGCCCAATCAAGGCTGCTTCATCTACTTCAAACCGACCAATTGGGACCTACATCTACGCACATATAGTAACTCATACGGGGCCATGTGAATGTTGTAATGAAAGCTATTATTATAGGCGAACTCTATGAAAGTTAGGTGATCATCCCAAGTACCCTTGAAATCGATCACGCAAGCTCTCAATATGTCCTCTAAGGTCTGAATGGTCCACTCTGCTTGACCATCCTTTTGTGGATGAAATGTTGTACTAAGTTTATTTGAGTACCAAGACCTTTATGGAACAATTTCTAGAAATTAGATGTAAACAGAGGACCTCTATCTGAGATGATAGACAAAGGAATCCCTTGCAACCTGACTATCTCAATAATGTAGAGTTTTGTGTAGTGCTCCGCTGAATTTGTAGTCCTGAAACCATGAAGTGTGCGGACTTAGTAACTCTGTCAACTATCACCCAAATAAAGTCATGTTGTCTGCGAGTACGAGGTAAACCCATAATGAAGTCCATGTTTATCAGTTCCCACTTCCATGTAGGAATGTTAATCTCTTGATTCATACCTCATTGTTTCTGATGTTCTACCTTCACATGTTGACAGTTATGTCCCTCTTCATGGCGTTCCACCAAAAGACATCCCGTAGATCACGGTACATCTTAGTGACACCTACATAAATGGAATACCTGGAGTTATGAGCTTTTGTAAGGATCTACTTCCTCAACTCACCCACATTAGGAACATATAAGCGACCCTAGTAACGAAGCACACCATCTCCCCCTTGGGAGAAAACCTCAACTTTATGTTGATGAACTGCACCTTTCAGCTCAAGTAATATAGGATCACTATCTTGTTTTTCCTTAACCTCCGCTACCAATGAAGATTCTAATCCATTCTGAACTATCACCCCACCTGATGTGTTTATAAGGAAAACTCATAAGCGAGCAAGCTGGTAAGCATCTTTGGCTAGCTCTTTTACCCATAGATAGCCTGTTGAGAGAATTTGAAACTACATTTTCCATACTCAGTTGGTAAAGTACATTGATGTCATAGTCTTTGAGGAATTCAAGCCATTTTATCTAACGAAGATTCAACTCTTTCTGGTTGACCACATACTGGAGGCTCTTATGATTTGTGAACACATCAACATGAACACCATAAAAGTAGTGTCTCAAAATATTTAGGGCAAATACTACGGCTTCATGCTCGAGATCATGAGTTGGGTAGTTCGACACATGGACCTTAAGCTGTCTAGAAGCATAAGCTATTATCTTACTTCGCTGCATTAATACACAACCTAGGCCGACCCTGGATGCATCACAATAAAGCACATAACCATCTGAACTATGTGGTACAATCAAGACATGAGTTGTAGACAACCTAGTCTTCAGTTCTAGGAAAAGCGTTCTGAAAAGCATTTCTCAAACTCATCTGGCCACTGAAATTAGACCTTCATATAAGTCAGCTTGGTCAATGGGGAAGATATGGATGAAAATCCTTCAACAAATCTCATGTAATGTCACATCCCGAGCCTACACTCTAGACGTGGCCGACACTCAAGAACCATTACTGGTCCCCAAGCGAACCCTCATCCTGGCTGACTACAAGCGGAAGACTAACTCAAACATATAAAGCTTAAAAACTGAATAATAATAATGTATTCAACTCACCATAAATAGGTAACTTAAGTCTTTAAAACATTTAACAAAATACATTAACATACTTCTGAAACTCTATTGTTTATCTATGAAGCCTCTAACTGACAAAGATGGAAGTCGGGACAAGACCCGTGACATCCTAAAAAATTATATAATTGAAAGTACAAGTGGATCCCTCAAGAAGCAAGGAGGCTCACCATAGCTAATTGGAACTGCATGCGGTATCAACGAAGTGCCCGTTGATGATCCTGAGTACTTATATCTTCATCATGAAACGATGCAGGCCAAATGGATCAGTACGTGAAATGTACAAGCATGCAAGGGGAATTCTAAAGCATAAACATATGGTTGAACTTGATAAAAAGGAAACTTACTTACCTCTTCGCAAACTCACTCAACTCAACTCAATCTCAGGAATACTCAAAGGTACTCGGACGTACTCAACTTAGAAGTACTCAAGGATAAGATACACAACTCAGTGGAATAAGACTCGACTCAACAACAAGGTACTCAACTCAGTGAATTATAGTTCAACTCAACTCAATAAAAGAAGTCTCAACCCAATAATAAGATATTCAACTCAAAGATTAGATACTCAATTCAAAGATACTCAACTAAAGATAAAGCAACAATAAAAGATGCAATATATGGAAAGCTTTTAAAATAATAGGTAGCAACTCAATGTATTTAAGAATACAATATACTCAGTTCGTATGCAAGGATACAAAATAAATTCTATTTGTATATAAAAATACAAAATAACTTTGTGGGAGTTTCTCTAACTGACAACCATCACTTATAAGCTATGTGATAATACAACGTTTTTTCTCACACTGCCAAGTCCTTCCTATACCTTGCCAGGGGTATAAAACCTAACTAGTGTATCCACTAGTCTATGCTAAAAAGCACTAAGGAATCATCTAAAAAGTATGACCCTTTTCTACCCACGTTGATTACATGGTTTAAGGGGGCTGTAAATTTTCTGAACTCTCCCCCATATCGGTGATCAATACTACTCCCAAAATATAACTATCTCATATGTTTAAAATATAACTCTTTCTGTGGTTTGCCATAATTACTCAAAAACTAGCGCAAGCTCTCTCTAGGAAATCAATGTTTCCTCTCTTGCTTAAATATGAAAGCATTTACTCTTTACTGAAAAACTATCTCAAAGGCTCTGTTGGAAATCAGTGTTTCCTTTCTTGTTTAAATGTGAAAACATTTAGTCTTTAGGAATACATAGTCCCATATGATCTTTTTAAGATAAGAACTTCTCTCTTTACGCTTTACTCAACTCAAAACTCAAGTCTTAAAACAAGTTTAAAGCATTTGTATAAGACTTCTTAAAATAGGGTTCATGCCGAATTATGCACGTGAACGACTCAATTCAAGGTTTTCAATAACCATAGATAGAACTCAATACTCTGAACTGAAGAACTTCAATGATACTACTCATTTCAAGAATGCTCAACTCATAGGGTTCATGCGGAATTATAAGCAGGAACTACTCAACTCAAGGACTTAAAGATACTTCTCATCTCAAGATTGCTGGACTTATAGGGTTCATGCGGAGTTATGAGCATGAACTACTCAACTCAAGGACTTCATGGGTAACATGTAATAGTCCCATAATTAGGAATATAATATTAAAAGGATTATAAACTCAATACTCAAGACTTAGAACTTGAAGATACTGCTTCTCTCAAAGGTACTCAACTTGTGGAGTTCATGCAGAATTTATGGGCATGAACGACTCGACTCAAGGGTCTACATAATGATATGGAACTCGTGTATACGACTCTTATTGTCCTCATACTTACTTCCTCAAAACATAGCTCAAATCAATAGTTGATCTCAAAGGATTCACTATTGAACTCAAAGGCTTTCTTGAACTCTACTCTTAACTCTCTCTTGAATTTGAATTGAATTATATTCTTCTCACTCTCATACTCACTTACTCGAGTCTTGAAACAAGTTACTAGAAATTGCAGAAGACTCCTCAAAAGTCTCAAAAGGACTTTCTCAAAAATGTTAGAAAGAACTCTCAAGACTTGACTCTCAACTCTACCTTTAATTTGATTTATGAATTAATTGTGATTTGTGATAGGAAAGATCTCGTAATTTAGGAGTGTTTTTAGATAGTTAAACATGAGAAACGATTAAGAAATCATTGTCTGGAAGCAAGTCCGCGACGCGAAGATGCATTTTAATATTTGGTCGTGAAATAATTTTTGAGGCAGAGGGTCCGTGACATATCCGCGACGCAGAGAAAATTCTCTAAAAAGTGGAGGCAGGTCCACGACGCGGACTGGATTGCCAATTTCGCCCGACTTTTTCCTTCTTCATTTTCTAACCCAATTTGCCTAAATTCGACTCTTTTTCTCAATTTCTCTTTAGATTCAGATACCCAATATATATACACAAGAATCTAATCAAACACTATTCTAAAATCGACATGATTTTCTCAAGAACTCATCAATCTCATCTTAACTCAAGAACGAAAGCCAATTTCAAGAACATCAAACCTTCAACTTTCTAGAATGAATTTAACGCTGAAATTAACATGACTGGCGTGTGGGTGAAGAAACCGAACACTATGGAAGCTTACATATCTAAAAGAACTATCTTCTTGAAGCAACTTGAAGGAAAATCTTGAAAGATGAACCCTAGCCTTATCCACTCTCTCGAGCTTGATAGGTAGGAGCGAGTAAAGATTCATTCTCTCGAGTTGAACCCATAAAAACCCGCACGCTACAATCATCTATTAATAACCTTGGTTTTAGAACCTCTCTCTCGAGTAAACACAAAACACTGAGCTAATATTGTATTTGCAACTACAATTCATAAATTACTACTCAGCTATCAATCAAACCCACATTAAAACAACATTTAAATCATTAAACAACAATATCGATAAGCTAATTAAGCCAATAATCACATGATCAGAACCCAAGAATTGGGGTTTTAGCTACATATCATAGAAAGAGAAAAACAATTACCAACTATGTTAACCATGAGTTGGGTAAATGTTTCCAAGTCTCTACAATGCTCAAAATTGAATTAGTTCAAAGACCCAATTGAAATTATTCCAAATTTTGTCTCAAAAGCTTCAAAGTCTCCATTGGGAACTCAAACACTCAAAGAAAGCTAAAAATTCTAAGAATTGTGGAATCAGAACTGTGGGAACCTCCTTTCTCTTCTTTTTAAATTTAATTTATAGTTGCCTAATTTTTTGCCTGAAAGGTCATTGGGAGAGGTAAGTCGCACCTCGCCAACTAGGTAGACGATCCGCCCTTCGCTCCCTTACATCGCCAATTTGCATTGGACATCAGTCCTCAGAGTTATGTAAACTTTGGCGATCATAGTTGTTGTCGTGGAGTCTTTCGACGATCAGCCGACTACCCATTCATGTCGCCAAATTAGTTTTTTCCCCAGGGATGGTATGCTGGAACTTTGGGCATGCTAAAGAGCAACTCGGCGGTTTGCCGAGTGGTCTTGGCGATCACCAGGATCACTTTCTTCACTTCTTCAGCTTGTTAGTTCCTTTTTCCTGGTAGTGTCCTTGTCTTTGCCCTTATACTTCATAGATGTATATCAACACTTTAACATCAGTTTAGAACATAAATTAGGCATTTGATGACACTTATACTATCAAAATAAAGCCCTAAATGAGTCGAAATCTCGGACTCATCAATAACTTGTCCATTAATTAGTTATCCATAGGCACTAAATTCCTACTAAACATAGTACTAAATTATACCATACAAATACATGGACTATACCACCTAATATGCCATATCAAACGACTCCTTAGTACTTTTCAGTTTCTTGATGATTTTACAACTTATATGAACATTGTCCTAATTAAGCTTTCTTCTGCTCGTCTTTGTCCAACCTATGTGTTACCATAAACTGGTATTCCATAAGTGATGAGATACCAAAGGAATTTGTACCAAAACCCTATATTTTCATCAGATTAACTTCATCGGTAGGCGTCATGGCCAACACCAGTAATGGCTGGCCTACGCTCTATGCTAGTGAACCACCACCCAAACCACCATTAAACTAAGTCACGACTTTGAATAAAGTAGAGGACAAAATCACAACGCCTATCCCTATCAAAGATATTACTTACATCCATAAAGAGCAAACTATATTATAGGAGGAAGAAAAGGGTTTGCCATAATTGGAAAATTTTCTTACTACTTCTTTTGGAAGGATCGCTTTCACATTCAGAAGTCTTTTAAATGTGATATCGTTTTCACATGATATTTCTTACTTAAATTGGTGTCTTAATAATATTCTAACGCTTTATTTATTAAGGGGACACATATTTTGAGACATGAAGTTATAAAAAGCTACATCTTTTTCAAGTTATTTATTATGTACATATTAATAAAAACAAATTTACTTTTTAAAAATGAATAGCTTTTGTATATGGACAAGTTCACAAAAAGATAGTGTTAGTGTGAAGTGGACAAGTTCACAAAAAGAATGCTCTCTTTTTGTTTTACAAAATAAAAGGAAGGAAAGGGAAATAGGAGAATAAAATACAAGATTGCGAGTACTTATAGATTCGTAAAATTAGTCCTTAGCAGTGTGAGATTGAGCCTAAATGTAATGTAGGATCTTGAGTGATGGACACATCCTAACTTATTTTCCCTATATTAATTATGAACCAAAATTACTGAATTTTATTAATTTTATTTCTACTTATGGGCCAAGTGACATAGAAAATTAAATATATTTACGACTTGATCCATTTACAATCAATTAAAAAAAAAATTATTTAATAAATACGCTTCCACTAAATCAGCGTAATTAAATAAATAGCTCAAAATCACCCTTTAAAATTTATGAAAAGAGTCGAAATTGTTCTTGTACTCAAAATAACCTAACGGGTCGTTACATTAGATACAAATTTACCCACTGTTCGTCCCTAATGGTCAAAAAAGGGTGAGGATAAGAAAGGTTAGTTGTCTCAACGATTCCTTAAAAATATTAGTACCCAAGGTATCATCTCAAAAGTATCAAACCAACGAATTGGAGATCTACACCTCCTCCTATACAATGCTTCAAATGGGGCCCTCTCAATATTCTCATGATAACTATTGTTTTATGTAAACTCAACTAATAACAAAACTATTCACGAGTGGACTCTTCAACTAACCGATTCTTCCACTAGACCTTGACACAACCATCAGGACAAATATTTTCTAACATAACCATGATAAAATCCAGAATCAATATTTGCTACAACCAGGAGTGAACTTGAACCAACCACCACACACTCATAATATGCAACCCATCATAAATCTTATTCAGATTTTCTTCTCATCACATAAACTTTTCACGAACTTAAGTTATAAAAATTTGATCTTTAGACATTAGGTACTCATCAAGGGAGAATCAAACTTATCTAACCTAAAGGAGGAAATGATCAAGTAATCACCATCGAGAGTTACACCCAAGCATACAAAACCTCTAACAACACTTTCGAAATGCTAGATTAGTATTTGTGATTGTAGAATACTCTTAAGAACAGTACAAGTAGACCAAATAGTCCCCACGTTCAACCACACATAATCGAAATATGACCACGAGGACTTGATTAATATTAAGATTGTCGAATAACTGTAAATACCTATGGTAGCTCTTCTATAAATTCTCTTAAGTAATGTGGTACATGTAGAACACTACAATACTTCAACAACTTCAAGACGACACCAAATATGTCATTTGAAATAACCAAGTCATCACAAGCATCCTACTTGACCAAGAGGACATTGCAGGATCGGAGCACTCTATCCGCCACTAGGGATCCACCCACAAAAGTGAAAACACATGTGAGCATAGCTAGTGAATCATATCCAAACCATGTACATAACAAAATAGGTGGTCACATAAGAATGTATGGAACCGAGGTGAAATAACACTGAATGCTTCCTTTAAAGAGCCCATATCAAATATTTTTATTCAGTTGACTACATTTCTTTGACTTTTAGCTACCCATAATCCATCAGTCTCGTCCCATTACGATCGTACCTATTGTAACACCCCGTATTCGAAACAGACCTAGATGCAGATTTTCCAGAAGTTGCAGGTGCGACCCACGGTCCATTCTGCTGGTTCGTGGTTCGCAATTACAGCCCGCCCCCAGAAACCCCGTGGAAATCTTTCTAAGTCCTGCCCGACGCCAGGACCTACGGATCGTAGGTCAAACCATGTTCCATGGTCCAGGGTTGTAGGTCGGACCCAAAACTTAGCTCTCTGAAGACGATCAATGGTTGACTAGGACGGACCGTCAGTCGATCGACAGTCCGTCGTGACCCCAATAGCAGTTAAGTCAAGGGTCTTTTGGTCTTTTCCTTATGCGTTGGACCCCTAAACTACGTTGTTTAACCCTCTACACTATGTAGGTTTGGTCAGTTTTAGCCTAGAAACATAACTAGAACTTACCCAAGGTAGATCATTCACCAAAAACTTAAGACTTAGAACGGAAAGATGAGAAAGAGTCGACCAAACCCTTCCCAAAAATGCAACAAGTTTCCTTCGGTTCCAATCTCGAAATCGAAAGATTTCTCCGTGAATTTCGTCACCACGTATGTGGGATTTCACTTATGGGTTCCTTTCGCCATTTAGGGCCCTAGAATTTAGTCAGATTCTTGATTCCCTTAATATTTTCTAGACTTAGGGTTTCTAGAATTTCAGCAGATCATTATGAATTAGTTAGTTTAATGTTCCTAATCAGATTGTCATGGTTTTAGTATGGTTTTTCGTAGATACCTTCATATATTCAGAATGAGAAAAAGGTCAAAATGGTCCTTGATGTATTGGGGTTGCTTTACTTTGGTTCTTAATATTTTCTAGGTGATTGAAATAGTCATTCATGTATGACAAAATGTGTTCAATTTAGTGTTTTACCCTAAACTTAACAATTTACCCCAAAAAACTGTTAAATATAATGGTGGGGCCCACATAACTTACAAAATCCACCATTTTTACCATCTTTATTAGCTCAAAGAAAGAGTTTCATGAATTCTACAATTTTCTCTAAATTTCTCATGACATATGAAATTTTCATGAATTCATCACAACAAAAGACACAAATAATTTTTAAAAATTTCACAATAGAACAGTTTCAAATTGATCATAAAGCCTTAGTAGAAAAAACAGATAGCTCTCATACTTGAAAAAAATCATCTATCCATGATTTAGATCGGTATAGCATATATTGCCAAAATGCATACAATCATTGAGCTATTTTCCACAAATCTGGCAATAAAACATAAAAATATAAAATAATAATAATGGGAGATCAGTATAGTAAAAAAGAAAGGTGTTATAAAAAACACGAACCTATTTCATTCATCATATCTCCCAAGTACTATAATTATTCAACCTTTTTACAATAATTATTTTGTAATTGTGTGGTTAGATGTTAGGGAAAATAGTGTTTTCGAATTCATGAAACTCTTTCTTTGAGCTAATAAAGATGGTAAAAATGGTGGATTTTGTATGTTATGTGGGGCCCACCATTATATTTAACAGTTTTTGGGGGTAAATTGTTAAGTTTAGAGTAAAACACTAAATTGAACACATTTTTTCATACATGAAGGACTATTTCAATCACCTAGAATATATTAAGGACCAAAATAAAGCAACCCCAATATATCAAGGACCATTTTGATCATTTTTTCTATTCAAAACCCTAGTTATGTAGTTATTATAGTTCATGAATTATTACACATACTAGGTCAGATATTTCAGTTATACATGCTTCAGAATTAAATGTTTCATTATCAGTATATAAATGTTGCATTTTTAGTTAGCATGTCAGTATTTTGAGCTATCCAGTATTATAGAAGTTTAGTCATAACTTGTTAATTACTTAATCAACTAGGAGAAGCTTAATACCAAGTAGACTGGGGTCAGTCACCCTCAAGTCCCAGAACTACGTGCCCCGTAGGTTGTAAGTCCCCTCCTTGGGCATCATTTTAGTGATCATGCCAACATGACTCTATACCTCTGGCAGGGTATATTAGGTCATCTTGATGGGGCGTATATATCCGACTCCACATTTAGCTCATGTGGTTTTATGTCGGTTATTAGTAGCTCCCACAGTTAAGTCATATCTTGTTGCATTGACCATGTTATCAGTACAGTCCAGTATTAAGTCTCAACATGTTATAAACTTGGTAATTGCATTCAGTTTAGTCATGTTTAGTATTTTTGGTATTCTTATCATGTTTAGATTATATCATTGCTTTATTGCTTGTTCAGTTATGTTATTGTTCAGCTTTAATTCAATCATGCATGCTCAGTACCTTTCAAGTACTGACGCATACTCTGTACTACCTCTTCTCGTGATGTAGGTTCAGGTCCTCAGCAGTCAGATCACGCATTTGTTGATTCCCGATCTTCAGTTCAGCATCAACAGTGGTGGGTCCTCATTCTTCGAGGACATCTGACATGCTATCTTTCCATTTTAGTCTTAGTTTCACTTTTGCTAGATTTAGTTGGGGAATGTCCCAGCACTTCTAGTTAGTTTAGAGGCTTACTTCAGACATAGTTAGATTCAACTATAGTGTTAGAGTTTGACTTTTCATTTGTATTCAAACTCTTAGTTTTCATATATTCAGATTTAGTATATGGTATTCCCCATTATTTCATATTATTTATATGATTTAGCTTCCACACAGTATTTATTGATACAGTTATTTTTAGCATGCTTATGATATGCCAGCAGGGTTAGCTTTGGGTCACTTGTGATCCTAGGTCCCGTGTCCGCGTCCGGGGGGTAGCCTCGGATGTGATAAACTTGGTATCAGAGCATTAGGTTTAAGAGTCTTAGGATGTCTGAAAACCTGCACTAAGTAGAGTCTTTTTCATGGGTGTGAAGTGGACCACATCTAATGAGAAGGGGGCTGCAAAGTGTTTTAGGAAAACTTCAATTTCTTTGTTACTCTTATCGTGCGTAAGGTAGTCTACCCTAAAATGAAACCCTAAAAGGCCTATTTATAGTTTTAGGCATTATTACGTAGATGGGTCCAAAAGTGACCCGCATAAGAGACAGGCTAGGGCCGAGAGGTTTCTATTCTTTCTGTTTTCTTCATCTGAGATGTATTAGTTTAATTGGTTAGGAGTTCTTCTCGAGCCAAGGTTTTTTCAGAGATGGCCTCTCTACCTCCTCAAGGTAGGGGTAAGATTTGCGCGTAGACTCTACCCTCTACAGACCCCGCTTATGGTACTACAATGGGTTTGTTGTTGTTTGGTTATGAGTTCCTCATAGATTTTGTTACTCCTCAATAGATTTTACTGGAGATATTGTGGTGAAAATTTAACTGGGGATTTTATTACTTGGGAAATTATTTGGGGATTAGTTGCTGTGAAATTTGTTGGGGATTTATCTAGGAATTTTATTACCTGGGAATTTATTTGGGGATTAATTGCTATGAAATTTGCTGGGGATTTATATTTGGGGATTGACGTGGGGATTTTATTACTTGGAAAATTATTTGGGGATTAATTTGTTGCGAAATTTTCTAGGGATTTATATTTGGGGATTTGCCTAAGAATTTTACTACGTGGGAAAATATTTAGGCAATTTTTGCAACAAATTTAGCTGAAAATTAATTTTTGAGAATTTACGTAGAAATTTCTTAACTTGAAAAGTTAACAAATTACATAAAAGAACATTATAATAACATTAGTAAAAGTAATTTTAATAGGAAAATGTTAAAATCGAAGATATACCTTATTAATGTGGAGTATAATTACCCCGTCGTTAATAGAATTATATAAAATGAAAAATAAATATTTTTATTTGTATATTCAATTGATATATTATTTTTTACCGATATTAAAAATGAAAAAATTTCTCTATAATATTTATTTCCCAATATATAATTAAGTATAATTATTAAAAGATAAATTTAAATTGTAAATACAGCACATACCTAACAAGATATACCATCAATTATTGATTATAACTTCCTTCCACATTAAAGTTATAAATATAATTATATTTTTAGCTATGGATATTATCTCATAGAAACTGTAAACATAAAATTTTCATGATATGTTTTGTGGTAGTGATTTATTTTTAAATATATAAATAATTTCCATGTTTAATTTTTTAAGAGTTAAATCACATGAACTTTAGCCAATATTCAACATATATTTCGTTACCATATTAATATGAGATGACTTAATAGTCCTTTTTTGTGTAATTTATAAATATTAAAATTATATTATAATAATCAATTAATTAAATTCAATTTAGCTTTAAAAATTAATCAAATTGGAGAAAAACACTAAAAATTAATGTAATGACATTAGTACTAGTTGTACCACATCGACGGAATACACTAAGAATTTTCCATATATAATGTTATGACTTAGATTATTGTGAGAATGTAGCAAGTAGTATAGGATGGGCATTGGGTAGTGGGTTGGGATTAAGTAGTGCATTTAATATAGGTGGAGAATTGTATTAAATACAAGTCCTCAAGAAGAGGTGTATTATGTGAAAAATTGAATTAAATACAAGTATTCAAGAAGAAGAGGTGGTGTATATGTGTATGGGGTTTAATAAATTAAATAATTAAATAGGAGGTAATAATTAATTTTTGCTTACAGGAAATTTCTTAAAAAATTATTAGAATATCTTCAAGCGGCTTTACTTACGGAAAAAATGGTAAGAAAATTCCGATTTTGTTAATTTTTACCAAAAAAATTTCAAATTTTAAAGTAAATTTTGCAAGTAATTTACATGCGAAATATAAGTTCCTAAGTAAATTACTTGGGGATTTTGAAATTTGTTGGAAATAATTACATAGGAAGGTTTTACCATCATATTCTTTTTGGCAGGAAAATCCGCAGGAAACTTAGTTTCTTGCGAATTTCCGTATACAATCCCTAAGAAAATCCCCAAGTAATACACACTTTTCTTGTGCCTACTACTTTATAGGATCCCACATCTCCAAAAATAGAGTCGCCCCTGCAAAAGTCAAATAATAATATATCCTTGCACCTGCAAAGAAACGGTTCCCACAGAGAAGTTCGCACTTGCGACTAAAGCACTGCCACAGCAGCAGACGGTCTACAATGAAGCCCAAAGCTGATTGTGACAAATAGAGTAGGAATATATTTTAATGGATCAATCAACCTCAAGAGAAGGCAACCATGTGCAACGCACGTGCGGTAAACCTAGTTACCTTAAAATCATGAACTCCTAACTTAAATGTTAAATTACTATAATATCCCTAACTTAGGTTGTGACGTTTTCGATAAGTTGTGACTTTTTTGATAAGTTGTGACTTATTTCAAAGTGTTGTGATTTTTCGATGATTTGTGTCTTTTCCAAAGAGTTTTGACTTTTTCAATAATTTGTGACTATTCCAAAGTGTTGTGACTTTTTCAATAAATTGTGACTTTTCCAAAGAGTTGTAACTGTTTCAATAAGTTGTGACTTTTCCAAAGTGTTGTGACTTCTCGGAAATGTCATGATTTTTCAGATATTTGTTCATATGACCCTTTGTGACTATAAATAGAGGGACTTCCTCTCATTTTCCAACCACATTTTTTTCTAATCTTCTACTCTTCTTCTTCTTGCATTTTAAATTTTTTTGTGTGATTTATTGTTGTTGATTGAGTTCGAAGTTTAACGGAATATGAGGTACCACTATTTTGATGAAGTAAGTCGTTCTATCCTAAGAGGGTATATTCCATAGCCTCGAGTACTTGAGGAAACTAATATAATTTTGATGATATAATAATTATTTTTTTGCTTAATATACACATTAGTATGGAATGTTAAAATATATGAAGTTAACAAGATGTAGTCTAAATTCATTCGTTTTTGTTAACAATTTCTCTTGTGATGTAGATATATGCTTATGAATATATTTTTCCAAAATTTAGAGAATTGTCATGATTTGTTTTTGATACTCAAGACAAAAGAATGACTTTATTTATGAATGCTACTTATGTGATTTAGACTCTTAGGAAGTTTGCTTCAAAATAGTTATTATACTATATTAACATTACCCTTTTGTTTTACTTATTTACTATTTCTTAATATTTCAGTATTTTAGACGAAGAAAAGTTCTTATGACTTGTAATAACGCAAGTTGAAGTTTGTATTAGTTTAATTTTTATTATGTATTTAATAGCTAATTTTATGAGATAATATTTTCATTAATGCAAATATATACTTAAATTTGGGTAGGTATTTGTATTTAAATTAAACTATTATATATGTCACAAATGCATTATCAAGTTAACAAGATCTTCTAACTTCAAATTATATTATTTTAAAATGTTCCGAGTTCTTTTTTTTTTTTTTTAAAACTCACAACAAATGTGAAAATATGTTTGAATATATAAAATGTAGTTGTTTTCTTAACATGTTCAAATGACATCTAAATAATTTAACGTAGAATACACATGCAAAGCACATCTGGTTAGATGACAAGAAAAATACAAAACAAATATTGTCTACAAGGTAATATTAGTGAGATAAGACTAATTACTTGATTGAACCTCATCAAATTGAAATAATTATATCCATAATTGCATCTAACTAATAAATTTTTTCATTGACCATCATCATAGTTTGCGTGAATAACAGATATATATGACGATCCACATTGAAAATTCACAAAAAAATCTGCATATTATTTTTTGCTAAACTTAATATTCAAATCTTTGCTTAAATAAGCAATACTATTTATTATAACATATATCTTTGAAAATGGTAATCACGTGCGACGCACGTGTCAGAAAAACTAGTATTACTAAAAGTGGGAACAAAAAAAGTTAAAAGTTGAAATACCATTTTACCCCTACAGTAAATAAAAATATTATGAAATATCTAATCAATTAAATATTAAATATTAAATAGTAATTAGATAATAATATTATTATTTTACACTAAATTCTAAAAGTGGAAAGGTATTAAGTCAAAAATACAAAGAAATAATTTTCATAGAAAATTGTTAGACATTTTTATCCTTTTAAAAAATAAATTAGTTACATTTTTAGTTAAAAGTTGAAATACCATTTTACCCCTACACTAAATAAAAATATGAAATATCTAATCAATTAAATATTAAATAGTAATTATATAATATTATTATTATATTATACTAAATTCTAAAAGTGAAAAGGTATTAAGTCAAAAATTCAAAGAAAAATTTTTCATAGAAAATTGTTAGACATTTTTATCCTTTAAAAAAATAAATTAGTTACATTTTTTTTTTTAAAAAAGGTATTTATTTTTATTTTTATCCTTCAATTTACTTAAAATAATCTATATAGCATATGGTTACTTAATTTGTTAAGTATTAATATTTTAATTACATAATATCATATATGAAGCCCAACAACTATACTTTATTTCTTATGTTATGACATTATAATTATAATCGATTAGATTAATTAAATTAATTAAAGTAGAAGACAAAACAATGTATGAAACTCTTCCAATTCAGTGACTCTTTGAATTTTGAAACCAAAAAAAAAAATTCATGATTCAATGTGTCTCATTATTGAAACTCTTCCAATTCAATGACTCTTTGAATTTTGAAACCAAAAATAAAATGTATGTGTCATGATTCAATGTGTCTCATTATTGAATTTTGATAGGTGAAAAGACAGTTAAATATCACTATAAATACCAATAAATTATAGCCACAATTTGCTTGTCCCTAGATCATCATATTCTTTTCTTTTTTTTCATCTACAGTTTTCTAATCTTCTTCCTAGATAATGATATAACATATAGTCAAGAAGCTAACCGAGGAGAAGAACATATGACATCATTATGAAGTTAGCTTTCTTACAATAGAATAGTTAGTATAAGAGATGAAATCATGAAAAAGAGAAGTTTTCTTATGGCATAATAGTTGAACTTAGAAGTATAGAAAAGGGGACCTATTCATTGAGATCTTTTGTTTATTAGCTCATAATTTTAAGTTTTCATTTTCATTTTCATTTTGGAGTTAAGGTATGGTTGTCCAAATTAAATTTGGTATGCAATCCACATTTTTATGTAATTCTTGTATCATTTTGCATTGTTGTGGGAATTTTATTTTTATTTGTCATTGTGTTATTGTTCTTGTAAGTGTTACTTAATCGACAAAACATCTATTAATGTATGATGAGTTTGATAATACTTGAATAATTTATGCAATATGCTCAGATATCCATATTATCAATTGTCTAAATTCAAATTAATTTAAATAAAGATTGCTAAAATAATGTTACTTAGAATGAAAATTTTAATTGTGTAACTTTATCATCTATCTAATATATTTTTGCGAACACATACATATTTGTTCATTTTCACCCTTTTTGTTTTATTTTTAGTTTTTCTACAATTTGTATGAATGAGATTAACAACTTCATTTTCAAATAAAAATGAGAGTTCGATTTATATTTGTGCGACACTAAGCCTAATAATTTTCTTAAATATGAGCAATTTATATTGGTGGTAGTTTTTTGCAGTGTTAAAACTCAAATGGTTGTTGTGATGACAATTTTGCTTTTGGACATTTTGATTGCAATATTGTAAGAATGGAGTAATTAACCTTCGTTTTGTTTAGATTTTAGTAATATAAATCAACAAGATTATTCAATATTCTATTTGAAGTATATTGTTCAAGAGTAACATTAATATCGTCTTTTGCAATTGTTTTATATTGTTGCAACATATATTTTCACATGGAAAAATGTATTTTCACTTACAAATTCGAAACACTTACACATGTATGTTATACTATTATTCATGTCATTTTAGAAAGTTTGAAATATTTGATAGGAATAAACGCGCAACACACATGTCCACAACTAGTGTATCTAATAATATAAAGAGACATTTGCCTATTCCATTATGTAGGGGAAAAAATCTCCTAAATTCGAAGAGATAAATCCTTAGTAAGCCACATAGGAATCAAGCTTATTCCAACTTCCATTGAAGCTTAGAACACGTATGTTGAAGTCGGGGTCAGAGCTAGATTTAGGTATTCTATTGTGTTGGAGCTAGACTCTTCACACTACGGTTAACTCACGTATTCTTTAATTTCATGCCCAAGTGGTATAACAAAGTGACGATTCATGACAAGGGGGGCTTGTAAATACTTGGAGGAAGAATTGCTAAAAGTAGAAAAAGATGTTGATTCAGTGGAACAAATTGAGTTTAACAAGCATGGAAGAAAATCTGCAGAACAAGCAGCAACTCCATCACCAGAAAAAGGTACAACATTTGACGAAAATACTATTGTTGGGATGGAGGATGACCTCAACACCTTACTTGAACAACAGACGATTTAACTGTTGTACCAATTTTTGGTATGGACGGTATAGGTAAGATAACTCTTGCCAAAAGAATTTATAATGATTGATCATATATTCCTTCTCGATTAATAAACATGCATGGGTCACTATGTCCGAAGAATACAATGAGAGACAAATATTTCTTGAAGTTGTGTATTCAATTAAAGGAAACAATCACGAAATGAGCGGTGATCAACTAATGGAGATTGTGTATAGAGGTATGAAGGGTAGGAGATTTCTAATTGTCAAAGATGATATATGGAGTAGTGAAGCATGGGACCAAATGCGAAGAATATTTCCAAATGATCGATGACAATAGAAACCAAATTGTATTAACCACTCGGCTCAAGTATATTGCTGATTATGTGAGATGTCCTGATTTTCCACCTCATAGAAAGTCTTTTATAAGTCTTGATGGCCTGATTTTCCACCTTTATTTCAATGCAAGCAGATATTCCAAAACAAATATTTTACAGTTCAAATTTCTTAAGGTATTGGATGTTTTTTCAATTGATTAATATGATTTCTCTTGTGTAATACCTCAGCTTGTACCTTTGAGATATGTTTCGAAGAGAAATCTTTGTTGAATCGACATGGTTGATATCTGAAAAATGTTAGAGATAAGACGTTTTGATATTGGATCGCCACTTTATATATCTTATCCTCTTGCTGCGGAAATCATAAGAAGAACTCGCAATCTAATCTCAAGGAATTCCGATTAAAAGGTACTTGTATACCATGGGAAGTCATGACTTTGCTGGCTAATTTACCCAATCTCCAAGGGTTCCCTCGAACAGATTGGACACTAAATGAAGATGTTGTGTTTCACAAAATTAAAATATCTACGAATTATAGAAGCAGATCTGCAAGGAGGAGACTCCCCAAACGTTTGTAATATCTTTGATGAACTAGAAATTAATATGTAATGCAATTCAAAGGATAAAATCAACATGGCAATGGACTAATAATACAACATATATAATTAAAATTACTGGAATCATAACGGATAAACATTACATGATGAACACAACACTTAGTACTGACTTCAACTGAATCATAAATAATGAACACAATACTTAGGATAACTTAAATGACAAATGAACCTAGACACTTAATATAATATTTTATTTTCGACAATTCCATAACGCGCGCACTAGGAATGACGGCTGAACTAGTAATTGGGAACTATAGAAGAAGTAGATCCACTAACCCTATTAGCAAAGGGTCCACCAACATTGAGTCCATATGAAGAACTTTAGCTAGCACAATTAGGAGGTGTCCAGGCACTTCCCAATGTCTGAAATGGGAATGCATTATTATTCACCATTTGTGCCTCTTTTTCAACCTTTTGCTTCAGAATTTCCAATGCCTTCTTCAAGTGTTGAAGTTGGAATAAGTTAAGTTCTTCAATGGGAGATTCCCACCATACACCATCACCTCTCTTCCAAATTTCTCGAAGAGATTCTCTGCTATTTTTCTCCATCTGGAGAACCCCTTCGAGGTTCATGAGCTTGGTATTGAGCTCACGAATACCAGCTTCTCTAAGAGCCATGATTTGTTGATTGTGGACATCGTTATTTGGTGGAGGGAGGTTCCTCCCAAAGAACCTCTCCACAAACATGTCCACGCTAGGGTGACCAAAGGAGAAAACTTTACCGTCCGGGGAAACTAAAATAATGGCAATTTCAGCACCACATAGCGTACAAAGTTCACAAGCCTTTTTGAACAGACCAACACGTCGCTTAGAAAATGTAACTCCTAAGTTTCTAGCATTCTTTATTTTCACATGTCAACCCTTTGACGACCCTTGCTAATTCTTCTTCTCATGTCTAAACTATCACTAAGAAATTGTGATTTTTGGTCTTAACACCAAATATAAGAAATTGTTTTTTAAAATAACGTAATGATATAGACGTTAATGATTAAAATTAGACAAATCATTTTTTTTTCCTAATTAGATTTATATTATTGGATTGCATTTGACCGCTATTTTATTTGAGAACAATTTTGGAAAAAAAGATATATTAAATGATTAATAAAATCCTTTTACTTTAATAATAACACCAATTTTGCATTTACCATTGAAGTTTCCTAGTCGATCATCATTTAGAGATTTTTCCTAATTAGAATTATATTATTGTATTGCATTTGACCGCTATTTTATTTGACAACAAATTTTTAAAAAATATATTAAATGATTTAAAAACCTTTTGATTTAATAACAACACGAATTTTACATTTACCATTGAATTTTCCTAGTCGATCACCATTTGGAGATTTTTCCTAATTAGAATTATATTATTGGATTGCATTTGACCGCTATTTTATTTGAGAAAAATATTTTTTAAAAATATATTAAATGATTAATAAATACCTTTTATTTTAAAAATAACACGAATTTTACATTTACCATTGAATTTTCGTAGTCGATCATCATTTATATATTTTTCCTAATTAGAATTATATTATTGGATTGCATTTGACCGCTATTTTATTTGAGAACAATATTTTTTTAAAATATATTAAATTATTAATAAAAACCTTTTATTTTAATAATAACACAAATTTGACATTTACCATTGAATTTTCCTAGTCAATCATCATTTAGAGATTTTTCCTAATTAGAATTATATTATTGGATTGCATTTGACTGCTATTTTATTTGAAAACATTTTAAAAAATATATATATTAAATGATTAATAAAACCCTTTTATTTTGATAATAACACGAGTTTTGCATTTACTATTGAATTTACCTAGTCGATCATCATTTAGAGACATACAATGTATCACATCAAGTATACAAGGGGGCTTGGATTTTTAAATGTTATTATTATTTGTACCGTGTTACTCAAGACCTAATTAAGTAGGCTTACAAATCAGATCATGATATGATCAAGTGCTTTCTGGATCGTCTCTGACCTTCTAATTGGTATTTATCTCCAAAATGCTTATATATAAATATATATATCATGTGGTGATATATTTGCCTTTTCAATTTGTAAATGCTAAACAACTCACATTCAAATATTATATTGATTTGTATTGGATTTATTAACAACAAACAACTCTTTCTAAATAATAAAATTTGTAAACTTATTTATTTAAATAAATTTACTAGTACAAATATATAATATAAAATGCAGAAAATAAATAAACCCGTTAAAAGGATTTGAGGGGTATTTTTGTCTTTACATAGATTAATACCATGGTATTAAATTCTATGTATTCCTAATTTCACCAAATGTAAGGTATTAGTTATACATCCTATACCCATGTATGGTGTATAACTAATCCATGAATTAGTTATACCTAGACCCTAAATTTCTACGAAATATAGTACTAAATAATACCATACAAATACATAGGCTCTAAATTTCTCCTAATATTCCCTACACTCCATTGAAATATGCAACGACTTTGAATAAAGTAGAAGACAAAATCACAATGCCTATCCCTATTAAAGATATTACTTACATCCATGGAGAGCCAACTATATTATGGGAGGAAGAAGAGGTTGAGACCATAATCATTAAAGAAGATTTACCGTTTGCCATAATTGGAAAATTTTCTTTTGGCTGGTCAGAACTAGAAGAGATCTTAAAATTGGTCCTTTACTGTGTGAGATTCAAGGCGGAATGTAAGGCAAGATTCTTGAGTGATCGACACATCCTAATTTGCCTTACTACTATGGAATATTACTTGAATGCCATGTCAAAAATCGCATATTTTTTGAAGGCTAAATATGGGTATACTATCAGATGCGACCTCTAAAGTGGGAACCCTAGTTCAGCCCAGAGGCGGAAACTACTACCGCATTAGCATGGACCTCTATTCCATCCCTATCACCTAATTTTATCGTTAAAGAATCCTTGTTTACAATGTACAAAGCAGTGGGAAAACAGTTAAATGTTGACATGGCTACAATAAGAGAATCTAGACCTAGTTGTGTCAAGGTAAAAGGTTGAAGTCAACTTATTGAGAGAATTTCCCAAACGGATCAATGTTGGAATTAAGAAGACATCTTCTGGGGAAATAATCTCAACATGGATATAAATCTTATATGATTAAACGCCAAATTATTGCAATCTTTAAGGCAGGGGCATGATTTTCATCGAGGGGGTTTAAAAAGATAAGTAAGCAAGTTGGTCGGGGAGGGTCAAATATAAACGGGTTAGATTCGATAGAAGCAACTAAATAAAATTCAACTCTACCTCAACACAAACAATAAAATCGAGGAAGTATGTGTTTGACATAATGTTAAAATGAGTATGAGAGAATGTATTTTTTAAAATTTTAATTGTGGTCTTGTCTCCATCATTGTTGTATATATACGTTACTAATATACGTAACCACGCAATGCTCATATAATATTAATATAGCATTTTAAATTATTTTTTATTGTGATATCTTGTTTGAGTATACTAAATCATATTACCTTACAAAAGTCCAACTATCGTATTGTTCCTCATTAATGAAATGTAATCCCTCCCCCTCTGTCACGCCTCGAGCCTACACCCTGGACGTGACCGACACTCTAGAACCATCACTGATCCCAAGCGAATCCTTGGCCTTGCTTAGTACTCAGGGGAAGACATTACTCAACGACAAGAACTTCAAATGCAAAGATTAACTCAATTGTCTCAACTATTGATAAACTCAGAAACGTCTGGAAATATTCAAATAGCCATAAGAAGGCAACTCAAGTCTCAAAAAATTAACAAGGGAAAGGGAAAAAGACTCCTCAACTACTACTGTCTATGAAGCCTCTAAATACTATGATACATGTCAGCACAAGACCCACAATATCTTAATAAATCTAAAGAATGTAAACGTGGAACCCTTCGAAAAGCAAAGAGGTTTACCAAAGCTAGCTAGAATGAAATGGGATCAATGAAGTGCTTGTTCATGACCCTGAACACCTATACATGTATCATAAATAAGATGCAGATCGAATGACGCCAGTACATTGAATGTACAAGCATATAAGGGGAAAGATGAAACATTAGCAATTTAATTGATACTTTGGGAAGGCAAAGTAATTCCAAAATCCGTCCCGAGCAAAGATTCCAAACAAAACGAGAATAAAAATGCAAGAATACAAAAAATCTAATATCGGTGTGAGAGTACGTGTCACGACCCAGACCGTCGTGATTGGCACCCAAACTAACCATCCGATAGGAGAACCATTACTACAACCTAGACTAAACAATTTAACCAAAAACTATGCATTTAAAATAAGGAAGCAGGTTTAAATGACTATAAAAATGGAGCCCCCATAAAATTCAAGGTTTTAACAAACAACTAACCAAACTAATGGGGAAGAATAACCCCTAGAACCTGAAAGTCAATGTACCAAAACTCTACTAACGACAAGTCTAAGAACAAGGGTACAACCCCGAAGCTAAACAAAACACCTTAAAAAAATAGTCTAAGTTCGAAAAGGGTGGACTTAAACATGAGAGATCCATGGCAGCCTGAAAGAACTGTCTCACCCTTGAATCCGGTCACGCTCAATAGTCACTATAGACGCGTAATTTTTGACCGAACTTAAGGTATTACACCATTTTAAGTACATAAATATTGCTTTTATATATAAATTATAAATTTTATGTGTCATCATGTTTTAGTATTTTTATGTTGAAAGATTGGAAAACTACAAAAAAATATATAGTTTCTTTTAATTTAAATTTTAATAAATAAACTAGTATTTCTTAATTATATTTTTAGACTAGCTATTTGACTTTTCTTATATTTAATTAATTCAAAAAAATTAATTAATATTTTTATTATTATAGTTTATATATATATATTTAATTTAAAAAATATAATAACCTAAACTACCCACACTACCCCACTACATCTACCCTCACCCCACTTTCAATCCCACTTCCCATGCACACTACAACACTCCACTCACGTACAGCCACACACCCCTACACCTATATACATACATTACTACACCTAACAAAGGGAGTCTCGAACACAAAATACCATACAACATCAGCATACATACAGACGCACACGCAACAAAAGAAAAGAAAAACCATTCTGCGCGCACACACAAAAACGTACAGGAAAACAGAAGAAGAAATATTCAGCAACATACTTATCCTCCCACACATGCACCATACGTATTCCTCTTCATATTACATATTTATTTTTTCCTTACCACTCAAAAACAAAGGTTGAATTCGAGGTTTATTTTCGCGGTTTTAAGTTCGTGGCTCCTGATTGTTAGTCCTTTCTTCTCGTGAACTAATTTTCACAAGAGGTAACATTTATTTATATTCAATTTTCATATGATGTTATGCCATTATTGTGCAAGAATTGATTTCAATATATTAAAGTTGTTCCGATTTCGTATATGTTTAATCTGTTAATATCCTTTAATGTTATAATATTTAAATATATGTGAAGCTGTTATATCCTTCAGTTTAGAATAAAATTTGTATAATATGATAATTTTTCATTGTATGCTAAAAAAGGGGTATGATATTTACTTATTTTTATTTGGTGTGTGGATGCTATATTCTACTTTTATAAAATAGTCGAGGTTTTGATAAGATACATTTCAAATTTTTGTGTTAATTGTTCTCCCGTATGTATGCTTATTGGTTTGTTTATGTGGATTATTATGGATCGTTTTCTGGTATAATAATGATTATTAGTAGGTGGTATAATTGACATCAACTTGTATTAATTGTTGTTTGACTTATGCTATTTTGCTGGGCACAATGGTATACTATATTGATTTAATTTGGTTTTGTTTTAATAGTGAATTTGTTAATAAAAAATAATAATCTAAATAGGGTACTAGTGTTTATTGACTTAGTGTTTATAGTTTATGTTCAACTCCTTAAGAATAAGGATGTTTCCTATGTAATAAATGTTCATAATATAGTTTTATTTCATGAATATATAAGACTTGATTCCAATATTATGAAATTGCTCGAAATTTATGTGTGTTTAATTTTTATATTATAATGTTCAAATATAATTTTTTAAATCTTACATATTACTAAACAATGAAGATCTTTAGAATGTTGAAACTATTTATTCTAATATTTAAGGAAATATTTTTAATGTAGTATATTGACAACTTTTATAAGAATAACTCATTATGAATTAGAAAATATATTTGTTTAAATTTTTGTTAGTTCATGTGACAATAATAATTTAAATTTCATCTCAATTAAGAATGTGGTTCCACATCTTTTTGAGATACTTAAAAAAACTCAAGGATGCGGTTACGCACCTTGGCCAAATTCAAGGATGCGGTTACGCACCTTAGCCAAATCAGTTTAATAAATAAACTTTCATTAATTCAAATCAAGGAGTGTAAATAGGAATAATTAGGTGTGAGGTACTCGAGAGGAAAATACAGTCATGCCTCTAAATGTCAAGACCAAGAATGCGGTTACGCATTTAGGTTCAGACTAATAAAAATTCAACAATAAAAATAAGTAAATCATGGCCTACAAAAAATATATCCAAGAAATAGTTAAAATAAGTAAAAGTGAATAAAAGCGATCGGTGTTAGAACCACGGGACTCGAGGGATGCCTAACACCTTTCCCTCTGTCAACATAATTCCTTACCCAAATTTATGGTTCGCAGACCAAAATATAGAGTCATTTCCTTTTGGTTAGGGATTAAAAAGAAAAGGTGACTTGGAACACCATAACTCAATTTCAAGTGGCGACTCTGAATAAAATAAAATAATCTCTAATCAATACTGTTACTTAAATTTGAAAAAATCTTCCGCTCGCATGCGCAGAAAGAGGTGTGACATCTCTGGTGACTCTGCTGGGAATAAACAGAATTTGAGCTTTGTTATATTGACTTTTATTTTATTTTATTATATATTTTTTGGATATATTGTGTGTGTGATTGCCTAATATGCTACTTGTTGCTCTTTTATCGATTTTATATTGTTGAACTATAATTGTCTTTCCTGGCGCAACCATCTAAGTCTCTAAAAATAGGGTAGCAGAGAATGCAGTTATGCATCCCACTTTGTTTTGAGATAAAGCTGGAGTCTCTTGACACCCAATGAAGGATTTTAGTCACACATGTTAGGCAGAGTTGGACCAGCAATGAAGTCGAAATAGTGCTGCTACCGATAAGTTGCCCCTCCCTGGCTCGAGTTGTCCACTCAGGTAAGCCAGTCTAGATACCTATCTCGTTTAGGTTTGAACCTAGTAACTGAAACATAAACATGCTTATCCCTAGTAGGCTCCGCTTATTTGCATTATTTGCATTTGACTTAGTGGGACTCGACACAATGGTTAGGTCTGTGTAAGATAGCAATCCCTCATTTTGACCAGCATGTGTATTTTATGTGCTATTTATAATATTATTTAGAAGGTCTCTACATATTGACCAATTTTATAGTGATCAGTGAAATGAAAAAGGTTGACATTTAATTTTTACTTAAAAAATAGAGAGAAAACACACACAAAAAAATTGTTTTAGAAGTTCTTAATTTCTTAAAAATGAAAATTCCAAAAACAAAAATCATTTCTATAATCACAAGAAAAACAAAATAAAATAAAATTCATTTCAAAAGTTCTTTTTTATACCATTTTAAACAAAAATATTATTGCATTTTTCAACAAATTTCTAACTTTTCAAAAAAAAAATCAACTGTCCAATCTGAACAAACTACGCACACCTGATTCTCAATTCGATGAGATATGTAGGCAACCCTATTTGGGTTCGGTGATCCTTATTCGAAAAAGAAAAAGTTTTATCTCCCTATTCAAAAAATCAAAAAAAAAAAGCATGGAAGCTTTGATCTTTATTCAATAAATATTTATTTTTATCTACTTACAAAAAATTAACCTTACTAAAGATAATGTTGGAGATTTTCGAATACATCATTCAAAAGAAAAGTAAGAAAAAGATTATTTTTTTAATTTCATTTTGGTAGGAAATTCAAAATCAAAAATAGATTTTTCTTAATTTTCTTTTAGGAATTCAAGAAGAAAAAAGATTTTATCTCAAAATTCTAAAAAAAAAAAAAACTTTGTTATTTAGTTTTAGTAAAAATAAAATATGTAAAGATCTTATTCATGCTATCAAGCGAGTTACACACGCAATCCTAAATAGATTTGATCAATGTCTTATCAAATTATTTTTTCAAAAAAAAAAAAAGAAGAAGTAAATAAATAAACAAATTATAATAAGGAAATGGATAGTTGAGCAAGTCAAGATTAAACATTAGGTTCTTTAAGCTCATTCTATAAATAAAAATACATGTGCATGCATGATGTGCAACATGTGGTTATAAATGAAAAATGTCTAATCCTAACAAGATTTATTGTCAATACATAGAGTTAATTTAAAGGTAGTTGGTTTGTGGCTAAGCTGGCATCCCATCCCTACATCAGAAGATCAAAAGGGAAAAAGAAAATGGCCCAGAAAGACGGAAATGAGTCAGATAATGATGAGGTCCGAAACTAGATGGCTTCACAAGAAACAGTGTCAATAGAAGAGGTAAAGGTATTAAGACAACAAATGGCAGAGATGTACGAAGCTTGGATGAGTGGACAAGCTCCACCATCTTCAATTCGTGACTATCTAAATACCAATATGTCACTCCCTATCCAAGTGTCGACAAATGATCCAATTTATCTACCTAGATTCGGCCCCTTTGCTAACATATCCAACGTTGCTGGAACTTCTACGGTGCGCCCTTTGAATACACCTATGATGAGTAATCCACCTTTCATGTCAACTGCGCCAACTAATAGCATTCCACGACCAATAATGGTGCCCAAATCCAACAATGATCCGTCATCCCAAGTTCTTCATGATCATGGCTACACCTCTGGAGAGGCTCTTAAAATTCCAGGCTCTTACCCTCACACTCATCAGTATAGTTCCCATGTTGAAGCTGAAAAAGCTGTTAAAAACAAGGAAAATGCATAAATGGCTAGAAAAATGAAGAGTTTGGAACATAGTGTAAGAGATATGCAAGGATTGGGAGGTCACAAAAGTGTCTAATTCAATGATTTGTGCATGTTTCCCCACGTTCATCTACCCATCAGTTTTAAAATTACAAAGTTCGAGAAATACGATGGATATGGAGATCTTGTAGCTCATTTAAAGAGATATTGTAATCAACTGAGAGGGGCTGGAAGCAAAGAAGAATTGCTCATGGCCTACTTTGGGGAAAGTTTGATGGGAATTGCCTTAGAATGGTTCATAGATCAAGATACTTCTAACTGGTATACATGGGATGATTTGGCTCAATGCTTTGTTCAACAATTTCAATATAACATTGACATAGTCCTAGATCATACTTCACTTGCCAACATGAGGAAAGAGACTACCGAAAATTTTCGTGAATATGCTATTAGGTGGAGGGAGCAAGCTGCTAGGGTTAAGCCACCAATGAAAGGGTCTGAAATGATTGATGTCTTCCTCCAAGTGCAAGAACCAAACTACTTTCATTATTTACTTTCTGTTATTGGAAAAACATTCGCTGAAGTTATTAAGATTGGTGAAATGGTGGAAAATGGCATCAAGTTTGAAAAAATTGTAAGTCAAACTGCCTTGGAAGCCACAACATAGGTGATTAAAAATGGATCAGGAAAACTTGGGGGAAAGAAAATTAAGGAAGATGTAGCGAATGTTGTGTCAGACACACAAAAAAGTCCAAGGGGTACACTTTATCAGTCTGCACCACCTCAATACCATCACTATCTCCCTATGCAAGACACAATATTGTATTGTTCCACCTCAATATGTGGTCTATAATGCACAATAATATGCATACCCACCAAACTATCCTCAATGGCGAGCGCCAACATATCAAAATGTTCACCCTTCTCAAATTTTTTGAGCACCTTATAATCTCCGTCCGACACAGGGATTTAAAGGAGGTCAAATGCCTAGAAACAATTTCACTCTAATTGGAGAGTCTTACACAAGTTTATTTAATACGTTGAAACATTTGAAAATGATAGAGCCGATTCCTCAAAATTATGTGGATCCACATGCAAAGGGTTTCAATCCTACAAGATGATGTGCATACCATTCTGATGCTCCAGGGCACAATATTGAAGATTGTCGTAATTTTAAAAAAAAGTGGAAGAGATGATTCAAACAAAGATGATTGTGGTTCAAAATGATGACCCCCCAAATGTTAATAAGAATCCTCTACCGGCGCATAGTGATGTACACTTTATCGAGATGATATATGATGACAAAGAATATGACAATTCTGAAGAAAAGACAATTGAAATTGGTGGAGCTTTTACGAAGGTTAACGTGCAAAGCAGTGGCTAAGAAGTCCAGCTTGGCGATTGAGAGACACTCTTCTTTTCTCTAAAAGAGTGTATAGATAGTTTATTTTGTCATCATTTTTGCTATGCAATTCATTTTTATTTTTAGTAAGTCAAACCTTTTTATCATTTCTCTTATGCATTTGTTTGTTGAGTCTTGTCGTAGTTTGGGTTATTATAAAGTTGTGGCCTAAATTTATTTTGTTGTCTTGTCACCAAGTCTTTTTTTATCTTAATATAATCTTTATTTTGTGTCACTTTGATCCGTTCTATTTGGCTTTCCACATATACATCTTTTTTCAATTCAATTTTGTGACATGATATGCAAGAGGATTTGGTCAGATCTTAAGATTATATCTAGTCATGGAATAAATACACAATATAAGTCAAAAAAAAGAGAAAGAAATACATTTGAGGAAATGAATAAAGGACTTAAACACCTTGATACATCCTTTAGTATAAAAAATGCTTAAAAGAATAAATTTTATTTAAATTGACACATGTCATTTGTTGTCGAGAAGGAATTACTCAAATGGATATTCCAAGCTGACAATTATGAAACAAAAATGATATACATATCCATCAATGCATATGTGACAAAGAGATAATGTATGATTTTCACTTCACATCTTAAAGGGCATGCTTGTATTTGACATATTTAATAATTGATATGACGAAGACATTTCATTCTACTATCCAAACACCATGTAATTCTTTGCTACCCCTTTTGAGCCTTAAATTTATTCTCTTTCATACCCCACTTTTGGAATGAAAATACAAAAAAAAAAAAGTCACAAAAAAGAGTCAAGAAAAAAGTGAAAAAAAGGTCGAAAAAATAATAACAACAAAAGAACAAACTTCCTGAACTACGTTCGACCTGATTCTTGCTTTGACAAGATACGTAGGCAGCCTTATTTTGATGTTTGGTCCAAGTAAGAAAAAATCTAGAAAGTCCTCATCACAAAAACTGGGGCAAAAAAAAAAAAAATTTATTATTATTATTATTTTATTTTATTGTATTTTTTGTAAAAAAGAGTCGATTCCAAAAGTTGTAAGTCTTAACCCTGTTACGCAGTATCTTTGGGCTTTCATGCCAATCCTTTCTTTTTAACCCTGTCCAAAAGCCATGTTACAATCCAAATAAAGTCCTTCTGATCAATTTTTAATAATGACAAGTCAAGCAAGCTTTCAGTGTTGATTATATAAGGAAAAATGTCATGCCACTCGTATAAGGAGTGAAAAATGAGGGAATCTTATCGATGAAAATCCTCGAAAGCCCTATAGGAGATCATTTGAGTCGAGAGAAAGTAAAAACTGAGAGAGTCGTATTGGTGAAAACCCTCAGGGCACCGTAAGACGAAAGTGAGTGAGAGATAATAAAAATAAGAGACTTGTTAGTGGATACCTTTCCAGGCAACACCAGTCAAGTGTTAGTCATAAATCTAGTGCAAAAATTGGGTTATAGAAGTCTGACTTCAAAGTTCAAAGTTTGACAAAGATGAAGTTTAGATTGATTGGACAGACCAGACCATTTAATCCAAAATGCATGTCATGATCATTAGAATTGACCACCACTATCAATGGAGTCCATTTATTTATTTTTATTTTTATTTTTCTTCTTAAAAGGATCAAATATTATTTCTTCTTATTTTGCGTCTCGCTCAATTCGATCTTGAGATAGTCTTCATTAAGCAAGCAGAAAATGATTTCAAAATTGCTACCATCTCTTCAATTGCACAAAACAAAGTTTGATTAGCTCATCAATCGTGACATGATTCAAGAAATAGTGAAATGCATAGTAACTTGTCAGCAATTGACAATTTTTTAATACAAGGTTCAATTATTGTTGGAGGGTGGAAACAATATAATAAATTTGAAGTTGGAAGTTCTAAACAACTAGAGATGTTTTCAAGATTATCAAGGTGAGCTAACTAGCAAACGAAAATATTCAATCTCAAGCTAAAATTAACTTCAAACATGGCAATAACATGAGCAACTATCCTCAAAGCCAATGCCACAAATCGACCACCATTAAAAAAAAAACCACAAACTTTCTTTTGTTTCTTTTCTAAAACAGATCAAAATTGTTAATATTATTGCAAGTAAAAGAAAAAATAAAAAAATTACATGCATTGTTTCTCCTATGAAAAACATTTCCTAGTCTGAGACATTTATTTCTCATTTTTCTCCTAGGATAATCATTTCCTAGTCGGAGACCGTTATTATTATTATTATTATTTTTCTTCTTTCTGTCCTAGAATAAACATTTTGTAGTGTGAGACAATTATTTTAGTTTTTTTTACTAGGATAAACACTTCCTAATATAATATTTACGATAAAATGTTATGATGATTGTATTTGATGATTTAGATTAGCAGGACCTTCCTACATAATGAGATTTAGATTAGCAGGACCCTCCTACATAATGGGATTAGCAGGACCCTCCTACACAATGGGATTTAGATTAGCAGGACCCTCCTACGTAATGAGATTTTGATTAGCAGGACCCTCCTACATAATGAGATTAGCAGGACCCTCCTACATAATGGGATTTAGATTAGCAGAACTCTCCTACATAATGAGATTTAGATTAGCAGGACCCTCCTACATAATGGGATTAATAGGACCCTCCTACATAATGGGATTAGCAGGACTCTCCTACATAATGAGATTTAGATTAGTAGGACCCTCATGCATAATGGGATTAGCAGGACCCTCCTACATAATGAGATTTAGGTTAGTAGGACTCTCCTACATAATAAGATTTAGATTAGTAGGACCCGCCTACATAATGGGACTAGCAGGACCCTCTTGGACAATGTGATTAACATGACCCTCCTACGTAATGGGATTTAGTTACTTTCTCCTAGGATATAAACACTTCCTAGTCTGAGTTTTATTTTTTTATTATTATTATTATTATTTTTTAATTCACATTTGCTAATAACTCACAAAAAAATTTCCTGTGAAAACTGGGGCAAAAATTTAGTTTATTTCTTTTGTCTGTGGTGGTTTTCAGGTTTCTTCAAGTGAAACATGGATTTGAAATTCAAGAGAAAAATTTCAACTGTTTTCAGATTGATCAATCCCCATGATAACCAGAATTAGCTTCTTTAAAGCATGTAGCAGCCTGACTTCCTGACATCTATTTCTATTCAGCTATTGATCAACAAAACAAGCAGACATTTAAGAACATTTTCAAATTGACATTCTGAAGAGTGCCAAAAGCTCACTCTAAATGACAAGTTAAGCCTTAATCCAATTCAAGATCAAGATACCACCCAAAAATGAAGGTGATATTTGAAAGTCAAGACTCAAGTGAAGACTCAAGAGAAGCTGCATAGATAGGAGCTTGTACTTTTATTTTCCTTATGACTATTAGCTTTAATTTTTTTTGTAAGGATAGGAGCCGCGACCTGGAGCCTCGATGGAACCTCACTCAACTTCCAACTCATCTCCTAGAATTACATGTGACCTGATTCCCTTATAACCCGGGATATGTAGGATGTCCAAAACCAAGAATCGGTCGCAAAAATTTCTCTTCTCAAATAAGAGTCCGGTCAAAACTTGTCGCTTTGTCTACTTCTTTGTCTGCAAACTCATCGTGTTTTCAGTCAAAGAGGGGTAAACTGTAGACACGTAATTTTTGACCGAACTTAAGGTATTACACCATTTTTAGTACATAAATATTGATTTTATATATAAATTATAAATTTTATGTTTCATTGTATTTTAGTAAGTTTATGTTAAAAGATTGGAAAACTACAAAAAAAAATATGTTTTCTTTTAATTTAAATTTTAATAAATAAACTAGTATTTCTTAATTATATTTTTAGACTAGCTATTTGACTTTTCTTATATTTTATTAATTCAAAATTAATTATATATATATATATTTTTTTTTATTTATTTAATTTTTAAAAATATAATAACCTAAATTACCCACACTCCCCCACTACAACTACCCTCACTCCACTTTCAATCCCACTTCCCATGCACACTACAACACTCCACTCACGTACACCCACCCTACACCTATATACATACATTACTACATCTAACAAAGGGAGTCTCGAACACAAAATACCATACAACATCAGCATACATACAGACGCACACGCAACAAAAGAAAAAAAACCCATTCTGCGCACACACACAAAAACGTATAGGAAAACAGAAGAAGAAAAATTCAGCAACATACTTATCCTCCCACACATACAACATACGTATTCCTCTTCGTATTACATACATTTTTTTCCCTTTCCACTCAAAAACAAAGGTTGAATTCAAGGTTTATTTTCGCGGTTTTAAGTTTGTGGCTCCTGATTGTTAGTCCTTTCTTCTCGTGAACTAATTTTCACAAGAGGTAACACTTATTTATATTCTATTTTTGTATGATGTTATGCCATGATTGTGCAAGAATTGATTTCAATATATTAAAGTTGTTCAGATTTCGTATGTGTTTAATCTGTTAATATTCTTTAATGTTATAATATTTAAATATATGTGAACCTGTTATATCCTTAAGTTTAGAATAAAATTTGTATAATATGATAATTATTCATTGTATGCTAAAAAAGGGGTATGATATTTACTTATTTTTATTGGGCGTGTGGATGTTATATTCTACTTTTATAAAATAGTTGAGGTTTTGATAAGATACATTTCAAATTTTTGTGTTAATTGTTCTCCTGTACGTATGCTTGTTAGTTTGTTTATGTGGATTATTATGGATCATTTTCTGGTATAATAATGATTATTAGTAGGTGGTATAATTGACATCAACTCGTATTAATTGTAGTTTGACTTATGTTATTTTGTTGGGCACAATGGTATACTATATTGATTTATTTTGGTTTTGTTTTAATAGTGAATTTGTTCATAAAAAATAATAATCTAAATAGGGTACTACTGTTTATTGACTTAGTGTTTATTGTATATGTCCAATTCCTTAAGAATAAGGATGTTTCCTACGTAATAAATGTTCATAGTATAGTTTTATTTCATGAATATATAAGACTTGATTCCAATATTATGAAATTGCTCGAAATTTATGTGTGTTTAATTTTTATATTATAATGTTGAAATATAATTGTTTAAGTCTTACATATCACTAAACAATGAAGATCTTTAGAATGTTGAAACTATTTATTCTAATATTTAAGGAAATATTTTTAATGTAGTATATTGACAACTATTATAAGAATAACTTATTAGAAAATATATATTTTTTAAATTTTTGTTAGTTCATGTACCAATAATAATTTAAATTTCATCTCAATTAAGAATGTGGTTCCACATCTTTTTGAGATATTAAGAAACTCAAGGATGCGGTTACGCACCTTGGCCAAATTCGAGGATGCGGTTATGCACATTAGCCAAATTATTTTAATAATTAAACATTCATTAATTCAAATCAAGATAAATTCACCAGTCCTCATACTACCCTCCTTCTTCTTAACAAACAAGACAAGAGCACCCCACGGGAAAGCACTAGGACGGATGAAACCTTTATCATGAAGCTCTTGGTTTTGAGCCTTAAGCTCTCTTAGTTCTGATGGGGCCATACAATACAGAAGGATCGAAATAGGGTGAATGCCAGTTTCCAAGTAAATGCAGAAATCTATATCTCTATCTAGAGGCATACCAGACAAATCCGTAGGAAACACTTCCTTAGACTCAGACACCACAGGAACAGACTCAATAAAGGGAGACTCAACCTCAACATCCAAAACATGAGCCAAATAAGCTAAACAACCTTGCTCTACCAATTTCCTAGCCTGAATAGAGGATATGATCTTAGCTAACTTAGGCTTGTACACCCCTTCCCACTCTAATCTTTCCCTACCGGGGATCTCTAGAGTTACCGACTTAGTATTATAAATAAGCCTGGTATAATAGGGGGACAACCAAGTCATGCCTAAGATTATATCAAGTCAATCATATCCAGCCTAACCAAATCTACCCAAATCTGAAAATCCGTAAACACAACAGGACAACACAATAGACATGGGTGACTATGACTGACTCTTCAACTAGGGTAGAAACATGGATGGGGGCATCAAATATATCACAAAACACATCAAATCCCAAGGCAATTGAACTGACAAATAGGAATAAGTAGAACCCAGATCAAACAAAACAATAACCATCCGGGAATAGAAACGAGTAGCTCTTGTGAGCACTGCATCACACCCTCAAACTTGGTCTTACCTGAAAAAAACATAAAACTGAGCCCTGTCCTACTTACGGGCAACCTTATTGCCTGGTTTCACTACTCCTCTACCTGCATTACCATTTCTCCAGCCTCACTGATTTCCTCCATATATGCCCAGGTTCTCCACAATTTTAACACACCTTATAACTTATATTCGATTGCTGAACACTAAATTAGATCGCGGGGATTAGTTTGGGTATGATTCGATCCATAATTGTGATTAGGGGAAAACAATGAGACAGGGCTGAGATTCTATCTCACCGTGTCCCGCTCTGGCGGGAGAAATCCCGCACTAGCGGTCTCATCGTGGCGGAGAAAATCCCACCCCAGCGACCCTAACGAAAACAGAACCGCTGCCAACCCACTAAGCGATGTAAGTCGCATCTGCCAACCCACTAGGCAATGCGCCGAATAGTATTTTGGCTCACCGTGTTTTACAGAACTCCCAGCAATTTGGGGGTTTAAACGGCGGACCTAATCGGGCTCGCAGACCTGTTCGGCGAGTCGTCGACTAAGATTTTGGCTCGCCGAGTTTTACATAACCCCCCCATCAAGCTGGGTGGTTCAAACGACGCTCTAAATCGAGCTCACCGACTTGTTCGGCGTGTTGCCGATTGGAATTTTAGCTCGGCTATTACCCATTTTACAATACTTTTAACTTTTCAACCTACAAAATCAACACCCATTATTCAAAAGCAAAGTTAATAAAAAAACAACAAAAACTTGGGCTGCCTCCCAAGAAGCGCCTTATTAACGTCGTGGCACCACGAAGATACCAATTCAAACTTCATTTTTTGAGGTTGGCCATTGTGTCACTAGGCAACCCTTCTTTTGTCCTTGGGTTCAAATGAGATGAAATTTGACCCATTTCCATTTCCAATTGCTTGATTGACACTGAATGCGAGGTGACTGTCTGATTAAGTGTAGAGACGTCCTCTTTAATTTCCTTCAAAACTTTGTCTGACCCTTCCACCTTATTGAGAATGCGCGCAAGCATGTCTTCCGTATGGAAGTTCTCCAGGTCAGCCTTTTGCTCATTAGGCTTTTGATGTTCATGGGGTGGAACATATCTTTCCTTGTCACCATCCCTTTCCTTCCAATTCACATTACGATCACGCCATTCTCTGTCACGGTCTCTCCATACATCATCTCTATTCCAACCCGAATTTCCACCCCCCCTTGGACAGTTTGGACAAAAACCTCCTCATTGGTTTGCAAGGAACTTCACTTACTCCTTATACAACGCCTCAAATTGTGTTTCTTCGGGGTTTGCTCCACCAATACCCACAACATTTGCATTCTTTAACCCACTACCCATCACATTTTTCGACAATATATCCAGTTAGGTAATCATTTTTGCAATATTTTGGTCTCTCTTGATCCTTCTCGATTTGCTCTTTCGTCATCCTATAAGTGAGAGGAGACACTTGGTCTTTACGAGTGTACCAGGTTCTATTGATCTTGGTCATGCCATCAAGGAGTTGAGATGCTACATCATAAGGTTGTTGCAGTATACCTCCGAAAACAAGTTGATCAGCAACACCTTTGTTCACTGAGTCAATACTCCTATAGAAGTATTGTAGAATCACGTTTTTTCGAAGATAGTGAGTCGGACATTGAAGTAAATCTCAACCATGTCTCATGGATTTTTTCACCGTCCAAGAATTTGAAACTTTGGATACTACCCCTCAATGTAATCATTTTTGACTGGGGAAACAATCTCCCAATGAATTCCTGCGTGAGTTCATCCCCAGTGGTGATGGAGTTCCTCGATAGATCAGCTAACCATTTGGTAGCATCACGCATCAAAGAGAATTTGAACAATCGAAGATGAACTGATTCTTGTGATATGTTCTTGAACGAGAATGGAGCACAAATGTCCAAAGTTCCGAATATGTTCATGGGGATCTTCATGGGCTAGCCCTCTATATAATCCTTTCATTTTCAGGAGTTGTAGCATTGTGCTAGTGAAATGGAAGACAACATTCCCTTCAACTGGAGGCAGATGTATCACACCAACACCACCCAATTGAATTGGATCATTCATTTCATTAAGATCTCCATTATCATCTTGGTGGCCAACTTAGCTACTATTACTCTCGTTCACTCTCATTTCTTCCTTTGTTCAAAACAAGCCACCATAAAAATGAAACAAAGTAAGTCGAGTCAACTACAACACAAAAAGATTACCACTTTAAACTTCAATAATAGAATTCTAAACACCACTTCCCGGCAGAGGTGCTATTTTTGATAAACGCTCAACTACACCTCATCTAATACTAGATGTGAGCGATCGTAATCTAGTATATAACCCAACGAAAGGTTTGGGTCGAACCCATAGTGAGCGGTACAAGTTTGAATTTAGTTACGAAGTTACGAATCTAATCTAATTAGTGGTAGGAATAGAAATTATCGAAAACACTTAGTTAAATTGAAATGGGTGACAACAAATGTCAGATTGGGGGATTGGTTTGTCAATTAACAACTAAATTGAAAACGGAAACATGGGTTTCAACAATATTAAGAGGAATTCTCGGGATGTGATCAATTATAGGCTAATTATGCTATATGGGTAATTGAAGTTTATTAATAATTTGCCAAATCACTGTGGGTATGCTAGACTATAAGTGCAATAGTTTTCTCTCGAACAACTATTACGGTTCAGGCGAGTTCTCTCGAACCTCGACATGCTTAACACTACAAAACAGACCAAAACCTTAATTTATCTACTCTCTCGAGCTAGATAGGTAGGAGCGAGTTCAGATTCACTCTCTCAAGCTGAACCCATAAGAACCCACACACTATAATCATCAATCGATAACCTTGGTTTTAGAACCCTCTCTTGAGCAAGCCTAAAACACTGAACTAAAATTGTATTTGCAACTACAATTCATGAATTACTACTCAGCTATTAATCAAACCCATATTAAAACAACATTTAAATCATTAAACAACAATACCGATAAGCTAATTAAGCCAATAATTACATGATCACACCCCAAGAATTGGCGGTTTAGCTACACATTATAAAAAGAGAAAAACAATCACCAACTATGTTAGCCATGAGCTGGGTAAAAGTTTCCAAGTCTCTACAATGCTCTAAATTGAATTAGTTCAAAGATCCAATTGAAATTCTTCCAAATGTTGTCTCAAAAGCTTCAAAGTCTCCAATGGGAACTCAAACACTCAAAGAAAGCTAAAAGTTCTAAGAACTGTGGAATCAAAATTGTGGGAACCTCCTTTGTCTTCTTTTTAAATTTAATTTATAGTTGCCCAATTTTTTGCCTGAAAGGTAATTGGGCGAAGTAAGTCGCGCCTCACCAACCAGGTCGGCTATCTGCCCTCCGCTCCCTTACATCTCCAATTTGCATTGGACATCCGTCCTCAGAGTTCTGTAAACTTCGGTGATCATAGTTGTTGTCGCGTAGTCGTTCAACGATCCACTGACTTCCTATTCCTATCGCCAAATTGGTTTTTCCCCAGTGATGGCATGCTACAATTTTGAACAAGCTAAAGAGCCACTTGGCAGTTCCCCGAGTGGTCTTGGCGATCACCAGGATCGCTTTTCTTCACTTCTTCAGCTTGTTAGTTCCTTTTTTGCCTAGTAGTCTCTTTGCTTTATCCCTTATACTTCATATCTGCAAATCAACACTTTAACATCAGCTTAGAGCATATATTATTCATTTGAGGACACTTATAATATCAAAATAAAGCTTGAAATTAGTCGAAATCTTGGACTCCTCAATAACTAATCCATTAATTAGTTATACATAGGCCCTAAATTCCTACAAAACATAGTACTAAATAATACCATACAAATACATGGCCTATTCCTCCTAATATGCCCTATCAAACGACTCCTTAGTATTTTTCAATTTATTGATGTTTTTACAACTTATATGAACTTTGTCCTAATTAAGCTTTCTTCTACTCGTCTCTGCACAACCTATGTGTTACCATAAACTAGTATTCCATAAGTGATGAGATATCAAGGGAATTTGTACCAAAACCCTATATTTTCATCAGATTAACTTCACCGGTAGGCGTCATGGCCAATGCCAGCGATGGCTGGCCTACGCTCCATGCTGGTGAACCACCACGACTTTGAATAAAGTAGAAGACAAAATCACAACACCTATCCCTATCAAAGATATTACTTAAATCCATGGAGAGCCAACTGTATTATAGGAGGAAAAAGGGGTTTGCCATAATTGGAAAATTTTCTTACTGCTTCTTTTGGAAGGATCGCTTTCACATTCAGAAGTCTTTTAAAAGTGATATCGTTTTCACATGATATTTCTTACTTAAAGTGGTGTCTTAATAATATTCGAACAATTTATTTATTAAGCGGATACATATTTTGAGACAAGAAGTTTATAAAAATCTACATCATTTTCAAGTTATTTATTATGTACTAATTAATGAAAATATATTTTACTCTTTAGAAATGATTAGTTTTTGTAAATGGTGCGTCTAAACTTAAAACGCCGTCTACTTTGAAATGATGAGAGTGTTAGTGTGAAGTGGACAAGTTCACAAAAAAAATGCTCTCTTTTTGTTTTACAAAATAAAAAAGGAAGGAAAGGGAAATGGGAGAATAAATTACAAGATTGGGAGTACTAAGAGATTCGTAAAATTAGTCCTATGCAGTGTGAGATTAAGCCTGAATGTAAGGTATAATTCTTAAGTGATAGACACATCCTAATTTATTTTCCCTAAATTAATTATGAACCAAAATTACTGAATTTTATTAATTTATTTCTACTTATGGGCCAAGTGACATAGAGTATTATATAAATTTATGAGTTGATCCATTTACAATCAATTATAAAAATTAATTATTTAATAAATACGCATCCACTAAATCACCATAATTAAATAAATAGTTCAAAATCACCCTTTAAAATTTACGAAAAGAGTTGAAATTGTTCTAGTACTCAAAATGACCAAACGGGTTGTTACATTAGATACCAATTTACCCAACGTTCGTCCCAAACGGTCAAAAAAGGGCAAGGATAAGAAAGGGTAGCTGTGTCAATGATTCCTTCAAAATATTAGTACCCAAGGTCTCATCTCAAATGTATCAAACCAACCATTTGGAGATCTACACCTCCTCTCATACAATGCTTCAAATGGGGCCATCTCAATACTGTAATGATAACTATGTTGTATGTAAGCGCAACTAACAACAAAACTATTCCCAAGTGGACTCTTCAATTGACCGATTCTTCCACTAGACCTTGACCCAACCACCAGGACGAATATTTTCTAACATAACCATGATAAAATTCTGAATCAATATTGGCTACAACCAGGAGTGAATTTGAACCAACCACCACACACTCATAATGCACAAACCATCATAAATATTATTAAGATTTTCTTCTCATAACATAAACTTTTCATGATCTTAAGTTATAAAAATTTGATCTTTAGACATCAACTACTCATCAAGGGAGAACCAAACTTATCTAACCTAAAGAAGGAAATGATCAAGTAATCACCATCGAGAGATACACCCAAGCATACAAAAACTCTAACAACACTTTCGAAATGCTAGATTAGTAGTTGTGATTGTACTAGACTACTCTTAAGAACGGTAGAAGTAGACCCAATGGTCCCCACATTCAACCACAGATAATCGAAATATTACCACGAGGACTTGATTAATATTAAGACTGTCAAATAACTGTAAATACCCATGGTATCTCTTCTATAAATTTTCATAAGTAAGGTGGTACATGTAGAACCACTGCAATACTTCAACAGCTCCAAGACGACACCAAATATGTCATTTGAGATAACCAAGTCTTCATAAACATCCTAATCAACCCAGAGGACATCGCAGGATCGAAGCACCCTATCCACCACTAGGGATCCACCCACAAAAGTGAAAATACGCGTGAGCATAGCTAGTGAATCATGTCCAAACCATGTACATAAACCAAGGTGAAATAACACTAAATGCTTCCTCTAAAGAGCCCATATTAAATATTTTCATTCAGTTGACTGCATTTCGTGTACTTTTAGCTACCCATAATCCACCAGTCTAGTCCCAACGATCGTACATATACTCTATTTATATGACTCCACATACTCTTTACATCATTCCACTGAAGCCCACACTTTCATTACTAACAACCATCATACTACTCCTACCATTTACCTTACTGTAAACCAACACTTTTAAGTGAAACCCTTCCTTAGGTCATTTAACAATCAAAAGTAACAAACTTTACGATCCAACCCGCACATAAGTTATTTCAAGTGCTCAATACCTATTATAATCGATCATTTCTTGCATTACAAATCCATACTTTGACAAAACATACCACCATGATTGTAGACTTATAATGAAAAATTTGAATTGTGAATCCAATTGTGTAACTCAATCCCCTTATCTATCAACATTAGTTCATGCCTTGAAGATTTTTATGAATTCATGTATCCTAGCTTATCATTGTTCGCCTCTCCATCGACCTTACCATATCCTTCGCTAAAAATACAACTATACTCATTACCAAACTCAAAACCACAGAAGAACTTTTCATCACACTCGAGTTTAATGACTGTACACTTTTTTTTTATTTTTTTTTACAGTTTAACTTTGAATTACGAAATAATCCATCAAAAAACTATTGATCATTTCATCCTTTAAAGAGGAACTTTCACAAATAGCCACTATAATAAACTTAATTATGCTCTATAGCTATAGTTTTCATATTTATGGGCTGTAGCTACAATTTAAGCTATCTCATTTGTATAATTAGCGGATTTGTATAAATTCGCAGGTTTGTATAATTTGCGGGTACATTTGTATAATTAAGTTATTTTTGTATAAACTCGAAATAACAAATTTATACAATTACAAACATCAGAAGTGTAAACAATTATACAAATTATATTATACAAATTATGAATTATACAAAAGTTATACAAATTATATTATACAAAATCCGAATTATACAACGTGTGAATTATACAAAACTAAAAAGCTGAGCTGCGTAATTATGATTAAAAGTAGGCCGCGAATTATAATTAAGGCAAACTATAGCTATGTTAAGTAATTAATTATTATATATTTGCTTATATACGTAATTTTCCCTAAGTTAAACCCTATTCAAATAATATTTTTGTGAAAAAAATTAAATATACATTTTAATAAATTCATGCAGCTATCAATATTCGCTTGGTTATACCTATATAGACGTAAAAATTATACTTATTGGTTATTGCATTAAGTGGGCAAACATTAATTCTTGCAATTGAGAAATTGGTAACCACTTATTTATTTTATCATTGATGATAAGCTATATAGAAAGTAGTTTTAAATTTACTATAATAAGAATAACATGTGATTGGTAGAGTACTCACAGTTTCTTTTCTTCTCCATTATTTTAAAAAACTTCTTTGAAGGATTAATATTTTTGTACCCTTGCTTTGACCCTCTTTATTTCATGCATTTCTTTTATATTCCTCTTGAACTCATATTTTATATAAGCTTATGTCCAAGTAATTTTTTAGTTGTTTGATTATATTATTTGTATCAATGATATATTATATAGTACATGTTTCTAATAGCTATATTTTCTTGCAGCGTAGTTCGAAATATTATTCATCGTAGAAGATATGATGAATAATTCTTTAAGGAGTCATTATTCATATTTATTAGACTTTTCGATATTGCTTTTTCTTTATTTTTTTTGTAATAGGGTAATAACTTCTCTTAAAGGGAATAATTCACTTTTTTATATGGTAGTTTATTTCACGGATATTTTATTCTTATCCAAAGAAATATAGATTATTGTCTTGCATCTTATTTCTATACTTGAAATGATGTTTTGGTTGCTCCTTATCGGCACATGAATTTGAATATAGTAAGTTTTTTTTTTTAATTATCCTCGTCTTTATACGTTTAAGATTGGTATTAGAGGATGTAGACATTGCTTTGCATGCTACACTTATTGATCATATATATATATATATATATATATTACCTTGAAATCATGAACTCCTAACTTAAATGTAAAATTACTATAATATCCCTAACTTAGGTTGTGACTATTTCGATGAGTTATGTCTTTTCCGATAAATTGTGACTTTCCGAAGGGTTGTGATTTATCAATGAGTTGTGACTTTTCCAAAGAGTTGTTACTTTTTCAATTAGTTGTGACTTTTCCAAAGGGTTGTGACTTCTCGGAAAGGTCATGACTTTTCAGATAAGACACAAGAAACACTTGTTCATACTACCCTTTGTTGACTATAAATAGAGGAGCTTCCTCTCATTTTTCAACAACAATTTTTTTTAATCTTCTACTCTTCTTCTTCTTGAATTTTAAAAAGTTTCGTGTGATTTATTGTCGTTGAGTGAGTTCGAAGTTTAGCGGAATATGAGCACTATTCTAATGAAGTAAATCGTTCTATCTTAAGGGGTCTCGTGTGGGTGATTGTGGATTTTCGCATTCTAAGTCAAGTTGACAAGGTCATTCTAGATTCCGACAAAGGTTTTCCGGTCAAAGATTTTTACATGCTCTAGCTCCTAAGTTCAACAAGGATAGGTTTCTAACCCTAAACCTCTAGGAGGTAATGGTGGTGGATCTTTTATGACTACTTGAACTTGGTGTGGCAAAAACCATGATGGCAAATGCTTGGACGGTATAGATGGTTGCTCAAGACTTCCCCAAATACAATAAATCAACCAACACACATGCAATCAACAAAAATAAAGCAAGATTCGGCCAACTCACATAAAAATTTAACCCTCCAGGTTGAGAAGTTTTCACCCAAACAATACCCCCAACTTAAAACAAAGCAAAAGGAATTCCAGAACAAATTTTCCATTTTAAGAGAGAAAAAGTGAGATAGACTTTTAGATTGTGCTTTCACAATGAAGACCAAGAGTCTTGGAACCAAATTTGAGACAAAGGAGGAATGGAAAAGGGAGAACATTTTTATTTTTTGTCTTTCTAACCGTTTGGCTTTTGCATTTTGACTTTTGAAGTCTCCAGTCTTGCTTAAGCTATATTCTGGTGACTTTTGCAACATTTCACTAAAGGGCGGGGTTCGCTTTTGTGAGTGCCCCTCCTCTTAAGAGGTAAACGCTTTAGCGAGAGGGTGTCGCTTTTTTAGACTTTGTTTAAGAGAACCTCTTCTTTGCTCTCAAGGCGTATTGGGAGATCCGCCTAGCCTTATTGGGCAAGCTTGGGCTCCCAAAAAGATCCCCAAGTCATATTTTGAAGGGGGTTTTAGCCCCGAATAATTTCCTTCAAGATATTTGCCTCCAAGCGTGTTCACATCAACTCCAAATACTCTAAAATCATGAGGATTAATCAAAAAAAATCTAGTATATCCTAAAAATAAAAAACTCAAAATCAAACTACCAATCAAACTTATTTGTATACCGATGAGTTGCTCCCATCAAGTGCACAATTTAACGTCGCGGCGCGATGCAAGATACATCACCCTCTGTGTTTCCACTTAGAGGCAATGAACCTTCTCCCCAACTTTAGATCAATTTCTTTCTAAAGAGCATGTGGAGTACAAGAGAGCATCAAGAGTTTCACTCGATCTCTCTACTTCAAAGACTTGAATTTCTTACCTAACGTTAAATCCTCTTTTTGTTTTTTTATCATTGGGCAAGTGTAAGAAGCTCACCAGGCCATATGAGCATTGAATTTTATAGGCATTGGCCCCAAGTGAGTTATTCCGACATCTTGGAATATTATTGGCTTAGCACAGTTGTATACACCCGATTTCTAATCAATGATCATGTCAACCTATTCTTCCTCATGACAAGGACATGAGCTATTCTCATACGGCTTACAACCCACAATCATTTAATTAATACCAATAGAAGCCATATAAACAAAGCAAAGAGAATGTAAAGACAACTATTCAAAATTTAGATAGAAACAAGTAAACTCTAAATCCTACATCAATTCAATATGCCTAATTGTTCCCCTACAATGACACCATTTTTGACAATGCTCAAATTACCCTAAAAATAAGTTAAAAGAGTAAGCGGTCGTTAGGAATAAAATTACCCAAGAAGAGAGATGGGGGTAGAACTCCACATGGAAAAGTTTGTCGGCAATTGAAAAGACAAAGAATTACAAGCTACTATTTTGAATCTAAACTTAAGAATATACAATTATCAATCAAATTGTTTTTAGGTAACATAATTATGATTGGGAACAGATCTAATCAAGGAAGGGATAACTGGAATTGGGAAATTTGAAACTCAATAGTCATTCAATGATACATTGCAATATCAACACATGTTAATTCAATCATAGGTAGGCTAGGTCATCTTTAATAACGCAAATCAAATATTTTTTTTCGATCTCATTGTGCTATATCATGAAATCTCCTTTCGGTATCAATCATGTAGTTTAATAAAACAACAGAATACCTTAATTTAGATCTCTCTTTCGTGCAAGACTTGCATTCAACAATGAAAACCTAAATCTCTCTTTCATTCAAACTAAAGATTCAATGCTAATATGCAATTATCAATCTAATTCTCCACTTTGCGAATTTTCTTTTGAGCAACCCAGAAAGATCAAAAGCTAGATCTGAGCATGCACTCACAAATCATAAATTCAAACATGATAATTAGATTAAATTTATTTTCACGAAAGCATGGAATCACATACAAAAGAAATAGAATGAGAAATCAGAGACCCAAATGAATTGACTATTTTCAGCACAAAGTCCCAATTTCAATTAGCAATTACACCCACAATTCACGCAATATAAAGCAAGGACAAGAAGATAAGATAAGATATATTGCTATTAAGTACACAATCTTCAATCCACATGATTAATTGTGAGGGAACTTTCCTTCAAAGTCTCAACCCAAAACTAATTAATTCTAATACTAAGAGTTTTCTTAATAATCTAAGATAAATTCCAAGATAAGATTCAATAATGTTCAATAATCCATAATTCCCTCCGTAATAATATTTATCTTCTACCTTTCGTGAGAATTCGGGTTCAAACTCTATGAAATTCCAATTCGTCCCATGTCCAAATATTTGGGCCTCACTAAAGCAATTGGGAGTTCACAAAAGCGGATGTCGCAAAAGTGATGATCTTATCGCTAAAGTGAACCCCACCTTTTGTGGCCCGCTCGCAAAAATGATCCCCATGTGGTCGCTTAAGAGACTAGTTGACCTTATGTTGACCATCGCGAAAGGGACTTCTTCTTCACAGGTGCTAGATCAAAGACCATTTTATGCCAGTTTTAGCCCCCTTTTACAATCTCCTCTTTCATGTTTCTTCCAAGAAATGAATACCTGAAATCAACACAATTCAATGAATAATTTGTCTCTTTTTGTACTTGATTGCCACAAAATCATAAGAACAGAGTCTCAAATGAGAGGTAATTCGCCTCTCATCAACACCCCCAGCTTAAAAACTTTGCTTGTCCTCAAGCAAAAATATCAAAACTACAAGATGCACTCAAATTAAGCACAACACACTTCCATTTCAAATTAGGATTATGATCATGATCATGACATTGGTTGGTACGAATAATTAGCATGAAAGTAAGTGATTTCCAATTCAAGCAACTCCCCTATAGTCCAAGAAGAATTTTAAAACACAATGCATTTTCAAGAATGATCAAGTAACAACAATAATTCCCAAGAAGAGACTCAAAACCACTAGTCAACTAAACAACTTACCTTGACTGAATTTGTAAATCTATCAACTTCACCAATCTATCCTAGTTTTCATGCCCTCACAAGAAACAAATGTACCCCAAATGCACACACACCTATTCACAAGACAAGGGACAAAAACATCAAAATCTCAAACTCACAAGGAACATCGCATGTATACAAGTGTCACACAATAAGCTTGCCCATATTTTCAATCAACAGTGATTCAAACTCATTTGGTTAGAGATCTTAAAGGACTTTGTTAAGCATGTAATGTAGGCTTAGGAAAGGTTAGGATATCATTTAGGTACAAGTGACTACATCCTCCTTGAAAACTACAGAACAACTCATTATTTTCCAACTTTTCCACTTTTATTCACTTTTCAAACCAATGCACTTTTCATATTTTTCATTTTTCTTTTCTCATTTCCACTCTAGATTCCCCACATGCAACCATTTTCAACTTTTGGAGGATTCAAATCTCATTTATTCACTTTCTTTCCTTCTTTTTCAAAACTTTTTCTTTCTTTAAGACATTTTCCTCCATTCTTCAATATTTTTTTTATCAAGCCCTAATGTGGTAGGCATCCCTCTATGAGCCCCCAACATAGGCTTTTAGCCTCAACTTTCACAACTTCAAGTTCAAGGAGGGAAGGATTCAAAACAATATTACTTTTAAAAAAAAAGATAAGGCTTGTAATGAGGTTACCAATTAAAAGGATTAGGCTCAAAGGGGACAACTAAGGATATATTTAGTGTAAAGGTGGGTGTTTTTAAATCCAAGTAGACTTCAAGAACAATCACAAAAAAGCCTAAGATCATTTCTACAACCAAACTCAATCAAGACCAACATTGCAAGACCGACCAGGCAAGTTATAGCTAACAAAAGTGAACACAAGGAATTACGTTCAATAACTCACCCCAAATGCCATTCAAACTATTCAAGATGGATCAATTTCACTTCCTAATCAAGAACAAAGGTTCACATTAACCACCTATTAAGTATGTAGTCACAAAAAGAGTCAAAACATTGTCACAAATTCATTCACTTCAAAAAATTTCTTTTCATAATTTTTTTGGAGGAGTGCTCATTTACGATTCACAAGGCTTGACTAAGTTTATTACTACCAAACAAGTCACAACCTAACATCAAAGCACCAACCAGGAAAACAACACCTAACAAAGCGATGGTTTCCCTTAAGAATGACGTCACTCAATCAATCAAGGCAAAATCAAGCCTTTTGTCTAGTTTTAACTAGGGCTACTCCAATCTCACAAGCTATGGGTACTCAAACTTCTCCTTCTCCAAGGCTTACAAGAAGAAAACACCACTATGATGATTTAGTATCACAAAAAGAAACTAACAAAAGAAATGCCAAAAGATAATAAAAATTATCAATTCACACAATATAAAAAAAATCCGGACAAGGGAAATCAAAAACATCAATCCAGAATATCAATCCGAAACATCAATAAAACAATAAAAACAACCCAAAGGGGAGCACCATCGACTAAAAAAGGTAATGTGTCTTCACAACAAAACTATGAAAATCATAAAGAGAATATGAAAGGGCTCCCTAGGCTGCCTCAATCCTCCTCACTCTCAGTGGCCTCGCTATCATCAGCTCCCTCATCATCAGACAATGCAGTTGGTTCATCTCCAACCTCTTCCTGCCTAGAAGTCTGGAGTGGTTCATTTGCCTTCAACACATTCAATAGTCCTTTAACTCCTTTCCACATCCGTTTGAAGAATTTGTCCCTTATCTTCTCCCGCTTTTTCATTTTGCTATGTGAGATACTTAACTCACCATGAGACTTGGCCAAACGGGTGTATGCCTTCCCCAAAATTTCAAGCTCAGCTTTCTACGTCCTTTGATCTCTCAAGTAGGCATCAAACTCATGTTGTGTCACATATGATACATGCCCATAAGATGAATCACCCATCCCTTGAGGTAGCTTCATTAGTATCTCTTTCACCTTTTTAAACTCACTAGCCAAATATTCAAATGTCCACAAAACTAGAGGTATAGGAGAATCCTCTTCCACTTGCACAAATTTCCCCAAATCAATCTTCCAGTTATTGCTTTTTACCATAGTGCCTTAACCTTGCACCATAAGAGGAAATATTTGATATTTTCGTCCCACCCAAGTATCAGTTGGGTACACTTCAACTTCAACCCAACTACACAACTCCATGAACAAAGAATGGACAATGAGGGATAGGTTGTCATGGAGTTGAAACTCTTGGAACTCATTCACTATCAAGTGGTCCACATTCAAAGGTACGTCATCAAGTACACAAGACAAAATATGTGTCCTCAACCCCTAAATTTTCCTAATGTTCCCACTTGAGGAGATTCGGCTACACATAATTCACATCCATGTTCTTGCTTTGGCCATCAGATCAGAGCATAAAATTCCAACTATTGTAAAAGACCATGGAATATTTTTTTCACAGACATAGCTTTGATGCTAGCCAAGCTCCTAGCTCACAATACTTTGCCTTGAAGGCCTCAATGTCGTGATCTAGCAACGCATATAATGCAGTGATTGCTACCAGCCCATAATCAACGACTTTGCCTCAAATAATGATCAACTTTGTTGATATGTCAGTTTCCATGAGGTTGGCATTGAATTCCCTCACTCATTGCTCGTTTGCCTTGTATGGTTTAGTAGTGAAGGAAATCCAGCCGGAGTTTTCAATCTTTTGGTAGAAATTTGGATGCATCAGGGCTACCTTATCAATTGCAATGCCTCTTTCAAGGAGCAATTTCTTTATGATTAGATCGACATAGTAGAGATATATATATATATATATATTACCTTTAAAGCATGAACTCCTAACTTTAATATTAAATCACTAAAATACCTCTAACTTAGGTTGTGACTTTTTCGATGAGTTATGACTTTTCCGATAAGTTGTGACTTTTTTCGAAGGGTTGTGATTTTTCAATGAGTTGTGAGTTTTTCAAAGAGTTGTTACTTTTTCAATTAGTTGTGACTTTTCCAAAGGGTTATGACCTCTCGGAAAGGTCATGACTTTTCATATAAGACACAAGAAACACTTGTTCATACTACCCTTTGTTGACTATAAATAGAGGAGTTTCCTCTCATTTTTCAACAACAACTTTTTTTAATCTTCTACTCTTCTTCTTCTTGCATTTTAAAAAGTTTCGTGTGATTTATTGTGGTTGAGTGAGTTCGAAGTTTAGTAGAATATGATGTACCAGTATTCTGATGAAGTAAGTCGTTCTATCTTAAGAGGGTATATTCCATAACCTCGAGTACTTGAGAAAAGTAATTTTGATGATATAATAATTATTTTTTTGCTTAATATATAGATTAGTATGTAATGTTCCAATATATGAAGTTAACATGATGTAGTCTAAATTTTTTATTTTTTTTTAACAATTTCTCTTCTGATGTAAATATACGCTTCTAAACATCTTTTTCCAAAATTATTTAATTTCTCAAGAGTTAGAGAATTGTCAGAATTTGTTTTTTGACGCTCAAGACAAAAGAATGACTTTATTTATCAATGGTACTTCTGTGATTTAGAATGTTAGGAAGTTTTCTTTAAAAGAATTATTACTATATAAACATTGCCCTTTTGTTTTACTTATTTACTATTTTTTAATATTTAAATATTTTAGACGAAGAAAAGTTCATATTACTTTTAATAACGCCATAATTTAAATTAAAGTATTGTATATGTTACGAATGTATTATCAATTTAACAAGATCTTCTAACTTCAAAATATATTATTTTAAATTGTTCTGAGTTCTTTTTAAAAAAAAAACTCACAAAAAATGTGAAAATATGTCAATCTGTATGAATCCTTAAAAAGTTATCATTTGCATAATACATTTTATATTCAGTAATATGGAATAAACATTTTCATTTTGTCCCTTTAATAAATTAAAATCTGATTACTATAAAAAACAATATAGTAACATTAATTAAAAGTCTATTTATTTATTTATGTAAGAATAAAATTTATTAGAAATAGAGCTATTGCACATTAATAATTTAGTTATAACATTATAAATTCTCTTAGTTATTACTAATTATTCTAAAGGTTATTCACACTCTTCAACATTCATTAGTTATAATATTATGAATTCTCATAGTTATTACATTGATTATTTCTATCTTTCATCTTTTCTTACATTTACTTTTGACTAATAATTTTTCATATTATTATACCACCCCTATATATGTGATAACATGCTGTTGTTATTTTTCCTTTAGACGAATCATTCTTGGTTGAATAAATTGAAAATCGTTTACAAGTATATGAACTTTATCTTTGTTGGGTGTAAGATAAACATGTGATTATATATATGATTTCACAAATAGAATATACTCTTTAATTTTAATTTTTAGTATTTGCGGTAAAAAAAGGAAACCTTTCTCAGTTAACTATTGGATGTCAGATAACTATCTTTTATTTATGTTCACAGTCAATCGAGAAGTCATATATGAGAGCAAACAAGAAGAACACCATCTATTATGTTATAACTTATAAAAATAAAAAATAATATACAAAAATTAGTTCAGAAAGATAATATGTAGTTGTTCTCTTCACATTTTCATATGACATCTGAACAGTTTAACGTGGAATTCACATGCAAAGAACATCTGCTTAGATGACAAGAAAAATACACAAAAAATATCGTTGTGCCATTCATGACTTGTAGCAATCTGAAAATCACAATAACATGAAAGAATAAGAAACATGTGTTAAAATTCGATTATATTGGTAGAAGTCATAGAAAAGCTTTAGAAACAAATCCGACCAAAAGTAGGTCTACTAAAAAATTGAACTCTGACAAAAATAGGCTTTAGCTCTCGCAAAAGTGGATCATGTTCGCTTATGCCTACATTGCAAAAGCGACCATGAGGCCACTTGTGTAGAAATAGCAAAAGTGAAGAGAGGACTCTAAGCGAAGATATCTTTTGTGTTAGCGGGGTCACTTTCGCGACCAGTCACCTCCTCAGCATGAACAACCAAAATTTTAACACAATTTTCGAAAAAAAATCCATTTCCAAGGGTTCAATTCCAACAATGATCAAAGAAACAATCTGAGAACTCAGTCAGTTCACAAAAAAAAATTTGAAAATAATTTTGAGTTCTCAAGGAACATTTTAGCAAACACATGGTGGATAAACTATTTCTTCATCAATTAATCATGAAATCGGTACTTAAGACTTCTCCAAATACAATAAATCAAACCACACAAATGCAATCAACAAAAATCAAACAAGTTTCGGCCATGTCACACAAAACTTTAACCCTCCAAGTGGAGAAGTTTTCACCCAAACTATACCCCAAAATTTCAACAAAGCAAAAGGAATTCAAGAAAATTTTTACCCTTTTAAAAGAGCAAAACTGAGAGAAACATACCGGATTATGCTTTTACAATGAAGAACAGGAGTTTTGGAACCAAATTTGAGATAGACGAGGAATGTCAAAGGGAGAACCTTTTTATTTTTTGTCTTTCTAACCGTTTGGCTTCTGCATTTTTGACTTGAAGTCTCCGGTCTCGCTTAAGTGACATTCTGATAACTTTTGCAACCTTTCATTAAAAGAAGGGGTTCGTTTTTGCGAGTTCCCCTCCCCTTAAGCACCACTTTTGCGGACTTCACTTAAGAGAACCTGTACTCGCTTTTGCGACTATAGAGGTCATTTTCTGCAGGTTGCTCACTGTTCATTTTGGCAGGCGCAAGGCACATTGAGTGATCCTCCCAGCCTTATTTGGAAAGTTTGGGCACCAGAAAAGTTACCCAAGTCATATTATGAAGGGGTTTTCATCCCCAAACTTCATTTCCTAAAAGATCTTTGCCTCCAAACCTGTTCACATCAACTCCAAACACTCTAAAATCACGAGGATTAGTCAAAAACAAAATCTAATCTATCCTAAAAATCAAAAACTTAAAATTAAACTATGAATCAAATTTATTTTGAAAAGGATTGGTTGTCTCTTATCAAGCACACAATTTAACGTCGCGACGCGACGCCGGATACATCACCCTTGTGTTTTAGCTTCAAGGCAATGAACCTTCTCCATAACTTTGGATAAATTTCTCTCTGAAGAGCATGGGGAGTACAAGAGAGAATCATCAGTTTCACTCATTCTCTCCACTTTGAAGACTTGAATTTCTTACCCATCATTGAGTCATGTTTGTTGTTTTAGATCATTGGGCCAGAGTAAGAAGCTCACTAGGTCATTTGAGCATCAACTTTCATAATTATTGCCCCATAAGTGAGTGATTCTGGCATCTTGGAATGTTATTGGCTTGGCTTGGTTGCATAGACCCAATTTCTCATCAATTATCATCTTAACCCATTCTTCGTTACGACTAAGCCATAGGCAATTCTCATATGGCTTACAACCCCCAAAAGTTTTATTAATATCACAAGAAGCCATAGAAAAAATGCAAAGAGAAAGTAAAGACAATTATTCACAATATAGATAGAAATAAGTACTATAAATCCAAAATCAATTCAACCCGCCTAATTGTTCCCCGTCAACTGTCACGACCCAAAGTATGTCCTAAATGTAACATGGTGTATAGAACTCCAAAAGGCCTACACAAGCCACTTAGCATACATCATTCAAGATAATCGAAATAAAAATTTCAAAAAAACAATCTTATATCATAAAAGAGTTTAACAAAGAGAAAGTCTAACATAGTCTTAACTAGCCATCTAAACATCAAAAAGAGTGGTTGGGACGTAACCCTACACAACATACATCATCAAAAAACTAGCAAGACCTAAATCAAGTAAAAGGGTCTTGGTCCTGTAAACATAATGACTCACAAACTCTTGAATGTGATAGAATGATCAACTAACCACGAGTGCGAGGGTAGGAGCGCTAGACCCTACATTAATAAAATAATGTTGGCACAAGTATGCATTAGTTCATGGAATGTAGTAATTTTTGAGGAAATATGTATAAATAGACATGATAGCATGAAGAACTTAAACATGTGAGATATGACCAATATTGAGCCTTTAAAGGCTTAATGAAGCAACAACATATATTTCAAAATATATGATGAACTCATTTAAAATAAAAGACATATGATGACTTTTGAAGAAACATATTCGCTTTGTAGGATATTAAATTTAACCGACAATAACACTGTGAGGGCTATGTCATGGAATCCGGTATATCCCTCATACCGAAAGAATGGGGATTATAATTGAATAGGTAGCATCCATACACATAATCATTTGCTAAAGTGGATCAACTAGCTAAGTCATTTAACACAATCCTATGGGGGCATGTAGTTTGGGACTAGAGATTGCTACTAGAGACTACCCTATTTGAGCCTCCACCTAAAAGCCCTCTCATTGCTAAGTCTAAATCCCAACTGAATAGATAAAAATAAAATATCATTATAACGTTGTAAAATCTCTCAAATTGAAATAACTAGGAAAGAGTTCATAATTGGAAATAATCGTTTTTGGAAAGAATGAAAATCTGGAAATTTTGTTAAGTTAGAATAAGTTGAGTCAAATGGCCATAACTCCTAGCTCAAGATGATTTACATGTACTTCCAGATATGGTAAGAATGTTCTTCGAATAATCTTTCCAACGCCACCGAGTTTGTGCGATTCCGAGTTCGTATGAGTGAGATATGCTATTTGGAAGTTGGGTTGTTCGAATAAGGAAAGTCCAATCCAGATTTTGGAAGGGTATTTTAGTATTTTCCTTACCCAATTGTTTTAATTCGTTTTTAGGAGTATAATTGGGGTAAATTCAGATTTTAGTCAGTTTAGAAAAGTTGAAGTTCACGCTAGGGCTTGGAGAAAAGAGAAAAGAGGAGAAAGGAGAAGAGAAATCAAGAATCGTCAAGAACGTTTTAGCTTGTGGATATTGTCAAGGGGTGATTCCTACGAGATATGTGAGATCACATAGCGATGGGTTAGTTCACCCACGCGTCAATCATGATTCAATTCAGCGAAGTTTAATAGATTTGAAAGTAAATCCTTTGAGTTCTTGATGAAATTCATTAGAATTCTTGTGGGTTGTGTTGTTGAAGTTTCTTGAGTTTGATTCGCATTTTTAGGTGTGATTTTGAGTAGAATCTGATGTATTCTGAGGGTTCAGTCGATTCTAAATGTTTGGGGAAAGAACCATTGGAGTTTAGAGGGTTTATCGATGAAAAACGAAGGAGAAAAATCAGAGATTTTCTGGGCAGGGGCTTGGGGCGTCGCACCTCTCAGAGTACCCCATTTCAGAGTCTGAAGTTTCGGCTCTGGGGCGACGTGCCAGCTAGAGCACCACAACTTCAGCTCTGAAGTTTATGCTCTAGCGCCCCGTGCTTCTCAGAGCGCCAAGGACGCCAGATCACCCCATTCATCCCCCAAATTTTCGTACAAGTTCCTTAGCAATGTACCTATGTTTTCTCGTTGATTCCAACACTCTTAGGTACATCTAAACATCATGAAATCATCCATAAATATGAGATCATGAACCTTGAATCCATAATTCAATTCAAGGAAAGTTAAGAGTCAAGCCTAGCAGTTAAGAAGCAAGTCAAGAGAAGTTCATAAAGTTTTCAAAAGTCTTTCACAAACGTTTTAACATTGTTTTAAGACTTAAGTTTCAATTTAAGCAAAGAGTTGAGTTCATTTATCAAAAAGATATAAGGGAACTAAGTATTCCCAAGAGTTTAAAATGATTTCATATTTGAACAAGAAAAGGGAAACACCGATTTCCAAGAGAGCTTTTAAGCTAAAGTTTTGAGTAATTATCTCAAACCAAAGAAAGTAGTTTTGATTTTAAATCATATGAGCTAAGTATATTTTTGGAGTAGTATTGAGCACCGATATGGGGATGCGAGTTCATATTAACTCAAGTTTCCATAAACCAAGTAGCCATATGGGTAGTAAACGATCATACTTTTTAGATGACTCCTTAAGTTGCTTTTTAGCATAGACTAGTGGATCCACTTAGTTAATGAGTTCTATATAACGGCAAAGTATAGGACAGTTCTAGCCGCGTGGGGAAGACGTTGTTTCACCACTTAGGCTCATAGTAGTGGCTGTCGGTTAGAGAAATTCCCACAACAACTATATTACTTTATTATATGAGTAAAGTTGAGTTGGTTATTGCATTTTCTTTAATGAGCTAAGTTGTTTTCCACTGATTTTACGAGTTTTCTATATATTGCATATGGTTTATTGCCTTATATTGAGTTAAGTTGTTTAGGAGTTGAGTAAAGCCAAGGTAAGTGTTCCTTCCAAATTATTTTCAAGCTTAAGTTGTGTTTAGCATTCCAAATCGCATACTCGTACATTTAATGTACTGATGCAAGTTGGCCTGCATCGTCTTATTATGAAGACACAGGTAACCAGGATCATCACCCAGCACCTTGTTGATCCAGTTGAGCACGCAGAGTCAGTTGGTGAGCCTCTTTGCATTCCGGAGGACTCCTTTTATTTTGCTTTCGGTATTTCATTGTTAGGATGATCGGGGGTCTTGTCCCGACATCCCTCTTTGTTTTATAGTCATCATAGATAGTTAGTTGTTCAGTTGTCTTTACATTATCATTTCATATGTTAAGACTTGAGTTGCTATTTTGGCCAAGTTGAATGTTAACTTGTAAACATTCTAAGTTATTTTATTAAACAATTGAGTAAGTGAATTTGATCATTGTAATAATGCTTAGAGTCTTCCGCTGAGTAAGTAAGTCAGGCCAAGGGTTTGCTTGGGGCCAACAATGGTTCTCAAGTGCCAGCCACATCCGGGGTGTAGGCTCGGGGCGGGACAAACTTGGTATCAAAGCATAGAGTTCAAGAGTCCTAGGGAGTCTATGAAGCCGTGTATGTAGAATCCTAGTTATCGGTGTGAAGCGCGCCACATATATAATTAAGAGGCTGCAACATTTAGGAACTCTCTCACCTGTTTCTTACTCATTTCGTGCGATAGAGTTCATCTCTAAAAAGTTTATTTCTAACTCGTTCTTGCGCGTAACCGATTGTGAGTTGGACTATTTTTTAGAGTGATTCCATGGGGCATTTCTTTCCCCGTGAGCTAAGAGAAGCAAAGAGATGGTTGCCGACATGAGGAGTAGGATGAGTTTATTCGTTGTTGGGTTGCCTCGTCTGCCAAATAAGAGAAGTAAGGCAGCCATGCTAATAGGTAACATGGGCATAGCAAGGCTAATGATCCATGTGCAACAAGTTGAGGAGGACAAGCTAAGGGATAGGGAAGAGTATAATTACCCACTCGTTAATAGAATTATATAAAATGAAAAATAAATATTTTTATTTGTATATTCAATTGATATATTATTTTTTACTGATATTAAAAATGAAAAAAATTCTCTATAATATTTATTTCCCAATATATAATTAAGTATAATTATTAAAAGATAAACTTAAATTGTAAATACAACACATACCTAACAAGATATACCATCAATTATTGATTATAACTTCCTTCCACATTAAAGTTATAAATATATTTATATTTTTAATTATTTATTTATAACAACTTTTTATGTGTAATTTAAATTTTGTCTACATTTAATATGCTTAGTTATGGATATTATCTCATAGAAAGTGTAAACATAAAATTTTCATGATATGTTTTGTGGTAGTGATTTATTTTAAATATATAAATAATTTCCATGTTTCATTTTTTAAGCGTTAAATCATATGAACTTTAGCCAATATTCAACATATATTTCGTTACCATGTTAATATGAGATGACTTTATAGTTCTATTTTGTGTAATTTATAAATATTAAAATTATATTATAATAATCAATTAATTTAATTAACTTTAGCTTTAAAAATTAATCAAATCGGAGAAAAACACTAAAAATTAATGTAATGACATAAGTACTAGTTGTACCACATCGACGGAATACACTAAGAATTTTTCATATATAATGTTATGACTTAGATTATTGTGAGAATGTAGCAATTAGTATAGGTTGGGCATTGGGTAGTGGGTTGGGATTAAGTAGTGCATTTAATATAGGTGGAGAATTGTATTAAATACAAGTAATCAAGAAGAGGTGTATATGCGAAAAAATTGATTAAATACAAGTATTCAAGAAGAAGAGGTGGTGTATATATGTATGGGGTTTAATAAATTAAATAATTAAATAGAAGGTAATAATTAATATTTGCTTACAAGAAATTTCTTTAAAAAATCTTAGAATATCTTCAAGCGGCTTTACTTACGGAAAAAATGGTAAGAAAATTCCTATTTTGTTAATATTTACCAAAACAATTTCGAATTTTAAAGTAATTTTTGCAAGAAAATTCGCAAGTAATTTACATGAGAAATATAAATCCCTAGGTAAATTATTTGGGGATTTTGAAATTCATAGGAAATAATTACCTAGGAAGGTTTTACCATCAGATTCTTTTTGGTAGGAAAATCCGCAGGAAACTAAGTTTCTTGCGAATTTCCGTATACAATCCCTGGGAAAATCCCCAAGTAATACACACTTTTCTTGTGCCTACTATTTTATACGATCCCACATCTCCAAAAATAGAGCCGCTCCTGCAAAAGTCTCCCCCCTTTTTTTCTTTTTCGCAAATAGTCAAATAATAATATATCCTTGTACCTGCAAAGAAACGGTTCCCACAGAGAAGTTCACACTTGCGACTAAAACACTGCCACAACGGCAGATGGGCTACAATGAAGCACTAAGTTGATTGTGACAATAGAGTAGGAATACATTTTAATGGATCAATCAACCTCAAGACAAGGCAACCACGTGCAACACATGTGCGGTAAACCTAGTTACCTTAAAAGCATGAACTCCTAACTTAAATGTTAAATTACAATAATATCCCTAACTTAGGTTGTGACTTTTTCGATGAGTTGTGACCTTTTTGATAACTTGTGACTTTTTTCAAAGTGTTGTGATTTTTCGATGATTTGTGTCTTTTCCAAAGAGTTTTGACTTTTTCAATAATTTGTGACTTTTCGAAAGAGTTGTGACTTTTTCAATAAGTTGTGACTTTTCCAAAGTGTTGTGACTGTTTCAATAAGTTGTGACTTTTCCAAAATGTTGTGACTTCTCGGAAATGTCATGATTTTTCAGATATTTGTTCATACGACCATTTGTTGACTATAAATAGAGGGTCTTCCTCTCATTTTCCAACCACAATTTTTTCTAATCTTCTACTCTTCTTCTTCTTCTTGCATTTTAATTTTTTTTGTGTGATTTATTGTTGTTGAGTGAGTTCGAAGTTTAGCGGAATATGAGGTACCACTATTCTAATGAAGTAAGTTGTTCTATCCTAAGAGGGTATATTCCATAACCTCAGTACTTGAGGAAACTAATATAATTTTGATGATATAATAATTATTATTTTGCTTAATATACACATTAGTATGTAATGTTAAATTTTATGAAGTTAACATGATGTAGTCTAAATTCATTTGTTTTTGTTAACAATTTCTCTTGTGATGTAGATATATGCTTATGAATATATTTTTCCAAAAAACTTAGAGAATTGTCATCATTTGTTTTTGATACTCAAGACAAAAGATTGACTTTATTTATGAATGCTACTTGTGTGATTTAGACTCTTAGGAAGTTTGCTTCAAAATAGTTATTATACTATATTAACATTGCCCTTTTGTTTTACTTATTTACTATTTCTTAATATTTCAGTATTTTAGACGAAGAAAAGTTCTTATGACTTGCAATAACGCAAGTTGAAGTTTGTATTAGTTTAAGTTGTATTATGTATTTAATAGCTAATTTTATTAGATAATATTTTCATTAATGCAAATATATACTTATATTTGGGTAGGTATTTTTTTTAAAATTAAAGTATTATATATGTCAGAAATGTATTATCAAGTTAACAAGATCTTCTAACTTCAAATTATATTATTTTACAATATTCCGAGTTGTTTAAAAAAAAAAAACTCACAAAAAATGTGAAAATATGTGAATATATAAAATGTAGTTGTTTTCTTCACATGTTCATATGACATCTAAACAATTTAACGTAGAATACACATGCAAAGCACATCTGGTTAGATGACAAGAAAAATACAAAACAAATATTGTCTACAAGGTAATATTAGTAAGATAAGACTAATTACATGATTGAACCTCATCAAATTGAAATAATTATATCCATAATTGCATCTAACTAATAAAAAATTTCATTGACCATCAAGTTTGCGTGAATAAGAGATATATATGACGATCCACATTGAAAATTCAAAAAAAAAAAATCTGCATATTAGTTTTTGCTAAACTTAATTTTCAAATCTTTGCTTAAATAAGCAATACTATTTACTATAATATATATTTTTGAAATTGGTAATCGCGTGCAACACACGTGTCAGAAAACTAGTATTACTAAAAGTACGACACTAAGCCTAATTATTTTCTTAAATATGAGCAATTTATATTGGTGGTAGTTTTCTGCAGTGTTAAAACTCAAATGGTTGGTGTGATGACAATTTTGCTTTTGGACATATTGATTGCAATATTGTAAGAATGGAGTAATTAAGCTTTGTTTTGTTTAGATTTTAGTAATATAAATCAACAGGATTATTAAATATTCTACTTGAAGTATATTGGTCAAGAGTACCATTATGTCGTCTTTTGCAATTGTTTTATATTGTTGCAACATATATTTTCACATGGACAATTGTATTTTCACTTACAAATTTGAAACACTTACACATGTATGTTGTACTATTATTCATGTCATTTTAGAAAGTTTGAAATACTTGATAGGAATAAACGTGCAACACACATGTCCACAACTAGTGTATCTAATAATATAAAGAGACATTTGCATATTCCATTATGTAGGAAAAAAATCTCCTAAATTTGAAGAGATAAATCCTTAGTAAGCCACATAGGAATCAAGCTTATTCCAACTTCCATATAAGCTTAGAACACGTATGTTGAAGTCAGGATCGGAGCTAGATTTAGGTATTTTGTTGTGTTGGAGCTAGACTCTTCACACTACGGCTAACTCACTTATTCTTTAATTTCATGCCCAAGTGGTATAACAAAGTGATGATTCATGACAAGGGGGACTTGTAAATACTTGGAGAAAGAATTGCTAAAAGTGGAAAAAGATGTTGATTCAGTGGCACAGATTGAGTTTAACAATCATGGAAGCAAATCTGCAGAACAAGCAACTCCCTCACCAGAAAAAGGTACAACATTTGACGAAAATACTATTGTTAGGATGGAGGATGACCGCAACACCTTACTTGAACAATAGACGATTTAACTGTTGTACCAATTTTTGGTATGGACGGTATAGGTAAGATAACTCTTGCCAAAAGAATTTATAATGATTGATCATATATTCCTTCTCGTTAATAAACATGTCTGGGTCACTATCTCCGAAGAATAGAATGATAGACAAATGTTTCTTGAAGTTGTGTCTTCAATTAAAGGAAACAATCAAGAAATGAGTCGTGATCAACTAATGGAGATTGTGTATAGAGGTATGAAGGGTAGGAGATTTCTAATTGTCAAAGATGATATATGGAGTAGTGAGGCATGGGACCAAATGCGAAGAATATTTCCAAATGATAAATGACAATAGAAACCGAATTATATTAACCACTCGGTTCAAGTATGCTGCTGATTATGTGAGATGTCCTGATTTTTCACCTCATAGAAAGTCTTTTATAAGTCTTGATGTCTTGATTTTTCACCTTTATTTCAATGCAAGCAGATATTCCAAAACAAATGTTTTACAGTTCAAATTGCTTAAGGTATTGGATCTTTTTTCAATTGATTAATATGATTTCTCTTGTGTAATACCTCAACTTGCACATTTGAGATATGTTTCGAAGAGAAATCTTTGTCGAATTGACAGGGTTGATATCTGAAAAATGTCAGAGAGAAGACGTTTTGATATTGGATCGCCATTATATATAGCTTATCCTCTTGCTGCGGAAATCATAAGAATAACTCGCAATCTAATCTCAAGGAATTCTGATTTAAAGGTACTTATATACCATGGGAAGTCATGACTTTGCTAGATAATTTACCCAATCTCCAAGGGTTCCCTCGAACAGATTGGACACTAAATGAAGATGTTGTGTTTCACAAATTAAAATATATACGAATTGTAGAAGCAGATCTGCAAGGAGGAGACTCCCCAGACATTTGTAATATCATTGATAAACTAGAAATTAATATGTAATGCAATTCAAAGGATAAAATCAACATGGCAATGGACTAATAACATAACATATATAATTAAAATTACTAGAATCATAACGGATAAACATTACATGATGAATACAACACTTAGTACTGACTTCAACTGAATCATAACTGATGAATACATCACGTAGGATAACTCAAATCACAAATGAACCTAGATATTTAATATAATATTTTATTTTCGACAATTCCATAACGCGTGCACTAGGAATGACGGCTAAACTAGTAATTAGGAACTATGGAAGAAGTAGATCCACTAACCCTATTAGCAAAAGGTCCACCAACATTGAGTCCATATGAAGAACTTTAGCTAGCACATTTAGGAGGAGTCCAGGCACTTCCCAATGTCTGAAATGGGAATGCAATATTATTCACCATTTGTGCCTCTTTTTCAACCTTTTGCTTCAGAATTTCCAATGCCTTCTTCAAGTGTTGAAGTTGGAATAAGTTAAGTTCTTCGATGGGAGATTCCCACCATACACCATCAGCTCTCTTTCTAATTTCTCGAAGGGATTCTCCGTGATTTATCTCCATTTGGAGAACCCCCTCTAGGTTCATGAGTTTGGTATTGAGCTCACGAATACCAGCTTCTCTAAGAGCCACGATTTGTTGATTGTGGACATCGTTATTTGGTGGAGGGAGGTTCCTCCCAAGGAACCTCTCCAACAACGTGTCCACACTAGGGTGACCAAAGGAGAAAACTTTACCGTCCGGGGAAAATATAACAATGGCAATTTCAGCACCACATAGCGTACAAAGTTCACAAGCCTTTTCACCATGTCAACCCTTTGACGACCCTTGCTAATTCTTCTTGTCATGTCTAAACTATCACTAAGAAATTGTGATTTTTTTTTGGTCTTAACACCAAGAGCTTTATATAAGAAATTGTGTTTTAAAATAACTTAATGATATAGCCGTTAATGATTATAATGAGACAATTCATTTTTTTCCTAATTAGATTTATATTATTGGATTGCATTTGACCGCTATTTTATTTGAGAACAATATTTTTGAAAAATATATTAAATGATTAATAAAAACCTTTTATTTTAATAATAACACAAATTTTGCATTTACCATTGAATTTTCCTAGTCGATCATCATTTAGAGATTTTTCCTAATTAGAATTATATTATTGGATTGCATTTGACTGCTATTTTATTTGAGAACATTTAAAAAAAAAATTAAATGATTAATAAAACCCTTTTATTTTGATAATAACACGAGTTTTGCATTTACTATTGAATTTTCCTAGTCGATCATCATTTAGATACATACAATATTTCACATCAAGTATACGCGGGGGTTTGGATTTTTAAATGTTATTATTATTTATACCGTGTTACTCAAGACCTAATTAACTAGGCTTACAAATCAGATCATGATATGATCAAGTGCTTTCTGGATCGTCTCTGACAATCTAATTTGTATTTATCTCCAAAATGCTTATATATAAATATATATATCATGTGGTGATATATTTGCCTTTTCAATTTGTAAATGCTAAACAACTCACATTCAAATATTATATTGATTTGTATTGGATTTATTAACAACAAACAACTATCTCTAAAAAATAAAATTTATAAACTTATTTATTTATATAAATTTACTAGTACAAATATGTAATATAAAATGCAGAAAATAAATAAACCCGTTAAAAGGATTTGAGGGGTATTTTTGTCTTTACATAGATTAATACCATGGTATTAAATTCTATATATTCCTAATATCACCAAATGTAAGGTATTAGTTATACATCCTATACCATGTATGGTGTATAACTAATCCATGAATTAGTTATACCTAGGCCCTAAATTTCTACCAAATATAGTACTAAATAATACCATACAAATACATAGGCCCTAAATTTCTCCTCATATTCCCTACAGTCCATTGAACTATGCAACGACTTTGAATAAAGTAGAAGACAAAATCAGAACGCCTATCCCTATTAGATATATTACTTATATCCATGGAGAGCCAACTGTATTATGGGAGGAAGCAGAGGTTGAGACCATAATCATTAAAGAATATTTACCGTTTGCCATAATTGGAAAATTTTCTTTTGGCTGGTCAGAACTAGAAGAGATCTTAAAATTGGTCCTTTACTGTGTGAGATTCAAGGCGGAATGTAAGGCAAGATTCGTGAGTGATAGACACATCCTAATTCGCCTTACTACTATGCAATATTACTTGAATGTCATGTCAAAAATTGGCATATTTTTTGAAGGCTAAAGATGGGTATACTATCAGATGTGACCTCTAAAGTGGGAACCCTATTTCAACCCAGAGGCGGAAACTACTACTGCCTTAGCATGGACCTCTGTTTCATCCGTATCACCTAATTTTTTCGTTAAAGAATCCTTGTTTACGATGTCCAAAGCAGTGGGAAAACAGTTAAATGTTGACTTGGCTACAATAAGAAAATCTAGACCTAGTTGTGTCAAGGTAAAGGTTGAAGTCAACTTATTGAAAGAATTTCCCAAACGGATCAATGTTGGAGTTAAGAAGACATCTTCTGGGGAAATAATCTCAACATGGATATAAATCTTATACGATTACACACCAAATTATTGCAAATATTGCAAAATTTAAGGCAGGGGCATGATTTGCATCGAGGGGGTTTAGAAAGATAAGTAAGCAAGTTGGCCGGGGAGGGTCAAATATAAACGGGTCAGATTCGATAGAAGCAACTAAATAAAATTCAACTCTACCTCAACACAAACAATAAAATCGAGGAAGTATGTGTTTGACATAATGTTAAAATCAGTATGAGAGAATGTATTTTTAAAAATTTTAATTGTGGTCTGGTCTCCATCATTGTTGTATAGATACGTTACTAATATACATATCCACGCACTGCGCATATAATATTAATATAGTATTTTTATTTATTTTTTATTGTGATATCTTGTTTGAGTATACTAAATCATATTACCGTACAAAAGTCCAACTATCGTATTGTTCCTCATTAATGAAATGTAATCCCTCCCCCTCTTTCACGCATCGAGCCTACACCCTGGACGTGACCGGCACTCTAGAACCATCACTGATCCCAAGCGAATCCTTGGCCTTGCTTAGTACTCAGGGGAATACATTGCTCAATGACAAGAACTTCAAATACAAAGATTAACTCAATTGTCTCAACTATTGATAAACTCAGAAATGTCTGGAAATATTCAAATAGCCATAAGAAGGCAACTCAAGTCTCAAAAAATTAACAAGGGAAAGGGAAAAAGACTCCTGAACTACTACTGTCTATGAAGCCTCTAAATACTACGATAGATGTCAGCACAAGATCCACAATATCTTAATAAATCTAAAGAATGTAAACGTCGAACCCTTCGGAAAGAAAAGAGGTTTACCAAATCTAGCTAGAATGTAATGGGATCAATGAAGTGCTTGTTCATGACCCTGAACACCTATACATGTATCATAAATAAGATGCAGATCGAATGACGTCACTACATTGAATGTATGAGCATATAAGGGGAAAGTTGAAACATAAGCAATTGAACTAATACTCTGGGAAGACAAAGTAATTCCAAAATCTGTCCCGAGCAAAGATTCCAAACAAAACGAGAATAAAAATGCAAGAATATGAAAAAGCTAATATCGGTGTGAGAGTACGTGTCATGACCCAGACCGTCGTGATTGGCAACCACACTAACCATCTAGTAGGAGAACCATTACTACAACCCAGACTAAACAATTTAACCAAAAACTATGCATTTAAAATACGGAAGTAGGTTTAAATGACTATAAAAATGGAGTCCCTATAAACTCCAAGGTTTAAACAAATAACTAACCAAAGTAATGGGGAAGAACAACCCCTAGAACCTGAAAGTCAATGTACCAAAACTCTACTAACGACAAGCCTAAGAACAAGGGTACAACCCCGAAGCTAAACAAAATACCTTAAACAAATAGTCTTAGTTCGAAAAGGGTGGACTTAAACAGGAGAGATCCATGGCAGTCTGAAAGAACTGTCTCACCCTTGAATCCGGTCGTGCTTAATAGTCACCTAGCTGAGGTCTATCAATAGGCGCCTGAAGATGCCCTATACTCAACAAAGAACAAGTGTGTGCAATATCAATACACAACCACAGTGTACTGGTAGGATCACGCGGCTATCCCAATAAATGTAACATATATTAGTCAATACACCAATATAATCACAATCACATATCGAACATATACAATATCATCAATAGATACGAACAATGAACAACTTCACGAATCTCACATATCATAGTTATATCAATTTAGAGCAACATACTGTTTTCAAATATCAATCATCATTAGAGATGAACGAACTCATCACAAGTTGATACACAACACAATTCAATGGTCCTCTCACGAAACCCAATTCAATGGACCTCTCATGAAACCCACACCCAAACAGTTAGCATACCAGAACGTGGTATCCGATCCAATAAATATGTCAGAACGTGACAACCGATCCCATAATTATGCCAGAATATGGCAACCGATCCAAGTTAGTTATGCCGGAACGTGGCGACCGATCCAAGTTAGTTATGCCAAAACGTGGCAACCGATCCATTCAACACACCACAATCACAAGTATATCCTCAAGATCATACATTTAAGTCATGATTTCATGGTAACCATCATTCATCTATCTCATTTACAACAAGTGTGATCAATGATGCAACATTCATATACATAAATGTATCATAATGAAGCAAGAACAAGCATACATCACACAATCATAGAATCATAACCATCACCTACGTCGAATCCAAGGTTGAATCCCCTATGACACTTGAATCTTCCCTTTCCAGATTTCTCCCTCTTGTTCGTGGTCTAAAAACATACAATTAACGCAAAGATCAATAAACAAGGCCTAATTAGCCGGATTATAATCAACATTATCAACCCTAGGCCAACCCAACATCCCAATACCCAAATTAGGGAATTTTCCACCATTAACTTCAGATCAAAACCTTTCCCCAATGATAATTACCCAAGAAACTATGTTCTATGGATCGAAATACGGATTCAGGGAGTGAAAACCTTACCTTTAGCCTTAAGAATGGTGAAAAAGGGCCAAGAACTCGTCTTGGGTTGTTCCTTAGCTCTCAAAGTCGAAAAGTGCAGAATAAAGATGTTTTGGGG
>JAJOOE010001361.1:0-29651 GCA_036250405.1 Solanum raphanifolium | reverse complement strand
TTATTGATTTTTTTTCAATTTTTTGGGACTCTTTTTCTTTATCTTGACTCTTTTTTTGTGACTTTTTCTTTCCTTTTGAATTTGTGATTCTTTTTTTTCTTCCATCTTTTTAACTGTATTTTGATTTCAAAAGCGGGGCATGAAAGAAAATAAAGTTAATGCACAAAAGGTGTAGCAAAGAATTATACGGTGTTCGGATAATAGAATAAAATGTCTTCGTCATACCAATTATAAAAAATGTCAATTACAAGCATGCCCTTTAAGATGTGAAGTGGAAATAATACAATATATCTTTGCAATGTATGTATTGATAGATATGTCTATAAATTATTTTCCAAGTTTGTCAATTATAAATTTCCATTTGATTAATATCTTCTTCACAATGAATGACATTGAAATTTGAATGAAACTTGCCCTTTTAACCTCCTTTGACAGCAAAGAAAGTGTCAAAATGTATAAGTCGTTTATTCATTTCTTCGAATATATTTTTTTCAACTTCTTTGTTGTATTCATTCCATGACTAGATATTATTATATTTCATTTGACCAAATTTTCATGTATATCATGTCACCAAAATTTAATTCACAAGAGATGTATGAATGAAAATCTAAATAGATTGGATCCAAATTTTCATGGCATGAAGAGTGGATTACTCATCATAGGCGTACTCGGTGCACCGTGCAAGTTCCAACGTCATTGGATGTGTTAGCATAGGGGTCAATTCCAAGTAGAAAATTCGGATCACTTGGATAGAGGGTAGCATATTTGTATTTAGATAATCACGGACTGAAGACGGGGGAGCTTGTCCACTCATCCAAGCTTCGTACATTTCTACCATTTGATGTCATAGCATCCTAACTTCTTCTATTGACACTGTTACAAGTGAAACCATCTGATATTTTAATCGTCCGACTCATTTTTGTCTTTACAGGTCATTTTATTTTTCCCTTTTGATCTTGTATAGTAGGGATAAGATGTCAGCTTCACCACAAAACAATCACCTTTAAGTTAACTGTGTGCATGTATAATAAAACTTGTTAGGGTTAAGACCTTTTTCACAAGTCGTTTTATAGAGTGAGTTTTAGAAAGTCCAATATTTAATCCTGTCTTGCTCAACTATTTACATTTCTTTATTATAATTTGTCTATTTTTATTTTTTTTTAAGAATGATTTGATAATACATTGATCAAATTTGTTAGAGATTGCGAGTGTAACACGATTGAGAACATGAATAAGATCTTTGCATATATTTTTTTTTACTAAAACTAAATAACAAACATTTTTTTTTAGAATTTTGAGATAAAATCCCTTTTTTGAATTACTTAAAGAATTTTATTTTTAAAAATACTATTTTTTATCTTGAACTTCCTGAACTAAAAAATAAAACAAAAAATATATATAGTTTTTGTTTTTGGTAAGTAGAAAAAAAAATTGTTGAATAAAGATCAAAGTTTCTTATTTTTTTGAAATATTTAAGAAGAATTTTTTTTAATTATTTTTTTTTGAATAAAGACCACTGAACCCAAAGAGGGTTGCTATGTATCGCATTGAGATGAGAATTAGGTGTGCGTAGTTCGTGTAAATTTTTGTAAATATGTTTAACTTATTGAAAAACATTCTTTTATTTCAAATTTCTTGTTGCAAATATGCAAGGATTGGACTACTTGAGATTGACCGAATAATAATAGATATTTAATGAAGATATTAAAATAAAGTCTTCTAGCTAATGTAATAAGTAGCACATAGTTAAGAACATGTGGGTCTTAAGAAAAGGCTTTTGTCCTAGACGGACTCGACCCATGAGTCGAGCTCCATTAATTCAAATAAAATGTGCATGATGTATATAAAGAGGATCCTATTAAAGATAATCATTATTGAGGCTTGTTTAACTAAGTTTAACAATCTAGTCAGACATGTGTCTATACTAGCTGTAAACCGAGCAGACAACTCGAGTCGGGAAGGGACATCTTATTGATAGCAGGGCTTTCCGGCCTCATTGTTGGCCCTTCCCATCCAAAGACATCTGTTACTATAGAATTCTTCTCAGGAGCTTTGCCACATCTCTGGTATATCTTGGCTCGAGAGTGTTGCCGCATCTTTGGTATCTCTTGGCTCGGGAGCGTAATCGCATCTCCAAATAAAGTATCTTAGAAGACTCAGATGGGTGTGTGAGAGAAGAAAGTGTATATTACAATTCACTAAATATCAAAGCGGTAAATAACTGAGAAAATAGCACATTAGGCCAACAAATACAATATCCAAAAGCAATAAAAATAAATAACTAAATAATAAAGTCACATACAAGTCAATATTTACAAGCTCGAATTCTGGTTATTCCCGACGGAGTCACCATTTATCATACCCCTATTTTTTCTCAAACAATATGAATGTTTTGAAAAAGAAAGATTTTTTCCAATTTAAGTGATATTTTGAAAAAATATTTTTTTTTCCGGAGTCGCCACTTGTATTTGAGTTTTGGTGTTTCAAGTCACCTTATTTGAATTCCTACTCAAAACGAAATTGACTCTAATTTTATTGGTCTATGAACTAGAAATCCAAAAAAGAAATTCTATTGACCGAGAGGGAGGAGTGAGTCTTCCCTCGAGTCCCGTGGTTCTAGCACGGTCACTTTATTGCCTTTTATTTGTAGTGACTTAACTTTGGATACATTATATTTATTAGCTTAATAAATTTACTTATGTCCCGCTTGACTTGATTTATTTTAAACTTTCTAGTTATATTAGTGTATTGTGAGTAGGTAGCAGCGCTTTCCAACCTTACCACAAATTATTTATTTATTCGTATTTCAAGAATAAAAGTAGTTTAATGGTCTTTAGATCTTAATATTTGCTTATTATTATTATCAGTCTAAATTACATGTTATCTTAATTTTATTTTTATGTTTTTCTAAAAAAAAAAGAATGAACACAATATTAATAAGAACACAAAGTAAAAATAAGTAAAAATAATACACATTCCCATACAAATTTTAAACATGTTACATTAGTATAAACATGTAAGGAATTATGGGAACCTAAAATTATTTATTTTTCTTTATTTTAGTTATTAAAATGAAAAGAAAACCTTACTAATTAAAATTAATAATTTACATAATAAATATTTGTTATTAATTATTCCCATCATTTCAGTTTGTTAAACAATAAATACGTGTATCATCATAAGAGAATCAAAATATATAAAAAAGAATAGATGTAGATAATATTTTTACTTAAACATGAAATAAATCATGGATTGTTTAAACATGAAATAAACTATGTTTTGTTATAACAATTTCGCACCAAGTCTAATGATATAACAGATATAAATATAAAGTTGATATAAAAGATTTGAACATACTTCCTATTATAACATCAATGAGTATTAATGGTTTAAACACATATAAGATTTAACTATTTCAATATATTTCAACTGATGCTTGTATAATCAAGACATTAAACTATATAAAAAGGATTAGGTGTTACCTCTTGTGAAAATTAATTCACAAAAAAAAGACCACGACCGGAACCACGAATATAAACTTCGAACTCAAATTTTATTGCGTTATTTATTTTTTTTGTTTTTTTTTTGTTTGTGTTGGTGTGTTGCGTGTACTGTGGGTAATGGTGTTATGCTATTTTTTTCTATACGTATGATTTTTGGTAGGCTTTTGTTTGGTGAATGTAAGTGAGTATGCATGTAGTGTTGTAAGTGAGTATGCTTGTTGTGTTTGCTTTTGTTGTAGAATGTTAGTGATTTTTAAAAAAGACTGAAAAAATGTTTTGTTTTTTTTTCTTTTTCTTTCTCTTTCTCCTCTGTATGTGTGTGTGTTGCTGCTATAGGGTGTGTAGTATGTAGGGGTAGTGGTGTGAGCAGTGCAGGTAGTGCGAAAAATGTAAGTGGGTAATGGGGTAGGTGTAGGTGGGTTGGGGTAATGGGGTAGTTCAGGCTATTATTATTTTTAGATTAAATATATATATAAAAATTATCATGATAAAAATATTAATTAATTATTTTGAACTAATAAAATATAAGAAAAGTTAAATAGCTAGTCTAAAAATATAATTAAGAAATACTACCTTATTTATTAAAATTTAAATTAAGAGAAAACATATATATTTTTTGTAGGTTTCAAAAAATAACTTACTAAAATATGATGAAAAATAAAATATTTAATGTAGACCTAGGATAAAATATATAAGTAATAAAAAGTGGTGTAAAACCTTATGTTCGATAAAAATTTACATGTCTACAATAGAAAAGTATCATTCAATAACCAATCCAAGCTATGCTTCATTAGAATAGCTCCTTATCATTGATTCAATTAGGTGAGAAGACCTTTCAACCATAGAGTCCTTACTATGTGAGAAAACCTTTCACAATCATACGTTCGTATGTTTATGAGAAAATCCTTTCCACAACACAATAACAACATCATTCTTGATACCTTACACACAAAGCATCCTTATAACCTTTACATAGATTTCATACGATCATGAATAATTTAATAATTCACCTTTCAAGGTTCAAAACCATTTTGAAAACCAACATCTACGAAACAAGGATTAGATATTGATTTCCTCCTAAATTCATGTGATTCTATCACTTCAAGTTTGATTACATAAAACTCTTCTTTCATAATCAGAAACCCACATCATATGATCATAATTTAGAAAACATGGGGGTATACATGGGTTAATAGGATAATCATCATAAAATCATAGTAACTTATAAATTCATGCATAAGAGATCATAATTCACTCATTTAAATCAAGGGAAATGACGTAGTATAGAATTAAAATAATCTGAAAAGACGTTTAAGACCCCAACATAAAAATTATAAACAACTCACGTTGGAGCTCGTCAAAGGCAACTCGGCGACTCACCAAGTGATCAGCCTTTAGCTCATAAAAAATTACAATAAGTTGACACTTTGATGAAGTCAAAAAGGCAATGGGGAGAACACTTTGGCGACACGCCGAACGAAATGGTGATCTCGACTTAGCTCGCTTAAAGTTCCATAACACTGGACATTGAAATCAGGCCGAAAGGCGAGGGAGGTTCAACTTGGGGGATCTCCAAGTCATTCGGTTGTTACACCCTACTTTCCCGAGTTGGCTAAGGAAAGGAATATTTTTCCCTTCTCTATAACCAAGGTGTTACACTGTACCGATCTTCCAGACTCTTCTTAGATTTGGCTTGTACACACGTGAAACCTATGAACCTAGGGCACTAATAACATTTGTCACGATCCAAAAATGGATGTGATGGCACTTGTATATTCTCACAAAGACAAGTCAGCCTCGACCAAATAAAAATGAAAGAAAAGCGGAAATACAATGAAATAGAACAAGACAAGGGGGAAAACTTATTTATTCTTAACAATGCCCCAAAACCTAGTTGTTATGTGTACAAGCCACTAAAGCAAAAAACAGAATTCAAAGATATATACAAGCCTCATTCTCTGTTTCTCAAGTAGAAGAAACCATAAAGCAAAAGAAAAAAGAGGACCAGCAAAGATGACAGGCATCTACCTCTCAAATCCTTCATGAGCCTTGACTGTTAGGAGAAGAAGAAGAAGATCATGCGAGTCCGGGCTCGGAAGCAAGGGGTGAGTACCAACAGCATAGGACCCAGTAAGCAGCCTACCAAACAAAGCAACTAGATCAAAAAAATGTAACACCCTGTAGTTTAGTAGACCAACGAGGGCTATGCATGAGGGCAACCAGAGCCAAGGCTAAGGGCAATAGCCAAGGAAAAGGACAAAGGCCCAAGCTAAGGGCCAAGGCTGCCCCAACCTTAGCAAGAACTGCCTCATCCTCACGACAACCACCACGGCCAGTGGTGAGGACAACGGCTTGTGGAGTGGTCCATGGAGCTTGAGCAGTAGCTCCCTAAGGGCTGCCTAAAGTTGGCACATCACCACGATCCAGTTCACGGCCAGTGGTGAAGACCACGGCCCGTAGGAAGGCTCGTGGTCATGCCTTACACTTATGGGGGACAAAACCTTGTGGCCAAGCTACTGGACCATGGACAACGAGCAGGACCACGACTAGTGGTGTGGACCACAGCTCATGAAGACTGTCGTCATTCCTAGCACCAGACTGCCTAGTAAAGGCTATTTTAGGTAGTTCCTATTTAAGTGGTTATTAAGTGAGGTAGTTTTGTATAGTCTTAGTAAACCAATATAACCTATTTTAATCCAAAAATTCTCTCTCTAGAAAACTCAAAGAAGAAGAAGAAGAAGAGGGTCAAGCTAGGTCAAGACTCCATTGTTTCAAGCTTTATAGGCTTTATAATTGTCACGACACAGGGGTACCCCCTAGATATAACACGGCCTACTCGACCCCGAAGGGGTCTCATACAAGCCCTTAGCATATCATGACATAAGATAAATAGAAATGATGCGGAATTTAAAACATTTTACAATCGAAGTCTTTCATAAAACTCAAATGGAAGTTTATACATTGTCTCAATAACCATCTAATACAATCGAGAATCAATAAGGGTCACAACCCTTTACAACATAGTCTCAAAAGAGAATATAAGAAAGACACTAGAAATGAACAACTTCCGTCCTCGAACTATGAGGACTCACCAAAATTGTGGAGAGAATCAATCCAAGCTTTTAACACTAGGAGAAGCACATCTCAACTACCGGGCCCTACAGTTATAGAAGATGTAGAAATATGGGTTAGTACAAAAATGCACCAAGTATGATATCCATGCATAAAAATCCTTAAAACATGCTAAAAGGGTCATTTTAGTTGAAACCATGCTATATGCCAATTTTGAACATCATCTTTGAAATAGTTGGGGAATGTAGCTCATAAGAAAACTCATGTACAAGTCATCATAGCATAAAGGACATCAATATAATCACAAGCATAGTCTTCAACATAAACATAATGCATACCCCAATCATCATAAGACATAGTTCACACACATAGTTAAATACCAAGATAATCTCATCATAATAAAACCATCACATAAGTAAACCTAAGTTATACTTGTGCAATTCTTAGATAAGATCCCATAATTCCATTTACACTAAGTACCAATTTTAGGCCACCATGCTCATTCTTTACATGCTTAGATCTCATCCATAGTTAATACTCATAGACAAGGAAACTTTCATGTTCATAGCTTAAAACAAGGAAAGCCACTTTTAGCAAGAATCCATATCATACACGCATAAATTCATATATCTTCATAGCATAAGGAAACCACACCATAACCCCTTTCAAAAGCCTACTTGTGCAATGCATGAATGAAGTCCCATACCCCCACTCACACTAAGTAGAGCTCCTTGAGAAGTCATAAGCATAGTTCATTTTCATGTAAAGGATGCATTAACTCATAAATCATCATGTCATAGGAGAAATATACCACGACCACTATCAAAGCCTACTTGTGCAATGCATGAGTAAAGTCCCATACCCCCACTCATACTAAATAGAACCTCTTGAGGAAACATAGTACATAGCTCATGTTCTTGTTCATAGTTCATGTTCTTGTTCATGGAGGGAAACAACCTTAACCAACACAGACCATGTGAGCTACATGGAATCAGGTGTACTGCCCCATACCGAAAAGAGGTGTCGTACTTTCCTAAGGTAGAACTGAAGTTTATTAGCTTAGGTGGATCAACTATCTAAAGACCTATGTGGGCACATAGTTATGGGATAAGGAGATTGCTATTAGAAACCCAGTCTAACTGAGGTAAAAGGTTTCCATCTCATGAGATACTGTTTTGGGAAGCCGAAATTACTGGCGTAAAAGGAACCCATTGAGAAGCCAGACTAATTAACGTAACAGCTTCCATCTCATATTTATATCCACTCGGTTCTAAGCATAATTCCCTTAAATATTCATGTTAAGTCTTAACTTAAGTTCATGTTCATGAAAGAATGGCGTAGCACTCAAACCAACATGGTATCATGATAGCTCATAGATTCATTAGGTGAGAATGGACTTTCAACCTTAGAATCATTAATATGTGAGTAAACCTTTCACATCATGTTCATAGTGTGTTCATGAGAATAACCTTTCAATCAACACAACAAAATCATCATAGTCATAGACATTTCATGGATAGTCATGTTTAAGGGTGCATATGAGAAATAGCCTTTCAACAACACCTTAGTCACATCATAGCCATGTTCATGCATGGGGTGTGTGTCTAATTGTCCTTTAAATGACACAACAACAACATTATCATCATAGACACTTTACTCTCAAAGTATTCATAAAACATGCACATAATATCATAATCATGCATAACCCTCATATTTTGCATTCAAGGATCATAGATCATATTAAGTCAACACATCTAGCATTTACTACATTAGTCATGGATATGATCATAACTCAAGTAAATCATTCATTACATGCATAAACTCATGTACTCATATTATAGGTCATGTGGGTGAAGTCCTTCCACAATAATGCCAGATACAACTCAACATACATAATAACTTCCTTCTTAAAGCCTTAACATCCTTAGCTTATTCATATTAGCTTTTACCCTTAAAGCCCTAGAAGTCATCTTCATGCTACAAGCCTTACTCTCAAGAAATGCCTCACATGATCATCATGTATACCTAATTCTCAAGGTAATCTAACAACATGCTTCATTCTAAACCAATTATAGTCATATAGCATCAAGTAAACTCCATCTCAATACTACTCAACCATGATCCATCATATAAGCCCTAACCTAATTCATTCATGTGTACAAGCTTTACTTAGAAGCAATTCATATCTAGGTCATCTAGTCTAATTAAGGGTATATTAAGTATATATAGGTAGCCTATTAATTAATCAAATGACCCTACTAAACCCCTAACTAATTATCAATTAACCGCCAAGCCCCTAACTTTAAAACTAAAAGCTAAAATCTGCCTCCACCCACGAGACCCCTACCCATGGACCATGGGTGGGTCCACCAACCGTACTGCACATTCGTAGGTGAGGTACTGGAGATCAACATTGCAGGGAAGTTTCAGACTTGAACCACGAGCTAGAGCTACAGAGCCTGTATGGACCTACGCCTCGTAGGTGCCATCCGTAGCTCACTTAAAAATGGCAGATTTAGGGACTGTTTTAGGGTCCTCCTCAAGGACCCCTTGGGTGGTCCTTAGGGGGTTGTACCTTGACTCCCTAACCCTAAAATCCCCATTCTAAGTACGGGAATCATTTTATGATTTTAACCCTCATACCAAACTCTAAAACCCTAACACAAAGCTCTAGAACTCTCTAGTTTAGCTCACTACTTTCCGGGGCAGTACAATAATCAAGGTATGATGTCTTATTCATTCATGGATTCCTTTCATGCATGAAGCCCCCATGTTTCCCCCAATTGTAAAGATGAACCCCAATTTTAGTTAGGGTTTCTTCCTATATGGTGGGTAGTGCTGTATGTTTATCCAATTGAGTGGATAATGGTTGTTTATGATTTTAAGATGAAATTACATGTTTAAATGCCTAACCCAGGTCTAGAGAGATGAAATCGAAGTAAGTGAGTTTTATGCCATGAAAAGGAAAATTGAGGATTTAGATGTAACCTTGCAAGATTGTTGAATTACTTTATGAATTACTTGAGATTAGAGCACCTGGATATGAATTGCTTAAAATTAAAGCTTATAGATATGAATTGAATGTGATTAGGGCTTGTATGATGAATCATGATGTGTGGTGATAAAGATTGAGTTTATATGACGATACATGATTAGAATTGCTTAAGAATGAAACATGTGGCTAGATTGTCTTGAGAATTAGGCATATATGATGATCATGTATGTATTGCTTGAGTGTAAGGCTTGTAGTATGTAAGTGATTTTAGGATTTTGAGGGTAAAACCTAATATGAATGAACTAGGACTGTTAAGCCTTTGAGAGTGAAACTATTATGTATGGTTATTTATATATTGTATTATTGTGGAAGGAGTTTGCTCACATCACCTATATTATGGGTATATGATATTATGCATGTTGTGATATGATTACTTGAATTATGTTAATATCCATGTCTAATGTAGTGAATTCTAGATGTGTTGATTTGATATGAGCCTTGATCCTTGAAAGAGAAAAGTATGATATTATCCATATTTTTTGAGGTGATGTATATGTTTTAAGAGCACTTTGAGAGTGAAGTGTCTATGACTATGATGTAGTTGTTTTGTTGTGAAAGGTTATCCTCATTTACACACTGGTGTATGAATATGATATGATGTGAATAGTTTTCTGACAATATGACGATTCTAAGGTTGAAAGGCTATTCTCACCTATTAAATCTATGAGCAGTCTTATGAATTATGTTGCATTAAGTGTCAAGACATTCTTCCATGAATATGAACTTAAGTCAATACTTAATATGAACTCTGTGGGAAATAATGCTTAGCACCGAGTGGATATTGATTATGAGAGGGCAACTTTTACGCTAGTTGAGTCCGGCCTTCCAATGAAAGCTTTTACACTAGTTGAGTCCGGCTTTCCAAATGGGTTCCTTCTACGCTAGCTGGGTCCGGGTTCCCAAAGTATGTCTCAGGAGATGGAAACCTTCTACCTTAATTGAGTTTGGGTTTCTAGTAGCAATCTCCTTATCCTATAATCTACGTGCCCCCGTAGGATACTTAGCAAATGGATCCATCTAAGCTAAGATTATTGTTCTACCTTAGGCAAGTAGAGCAACCCTTTGTGGTGTGGGTAACACCGGATTCCATGTTAGTCTCACATGGTCTATGTCGGTTATGACTTAATTCCCTCAACAAGAATATGAATTATGAATTATGAATTATGAATTAGGACTTATGAATTATGCATTATGAATTATGGTTACTCAAGAATCTTTACTTAGCATGGGTGAGATTTATGGGGTCTTATTCACACATTGTACAAGTATTCTTTGAGGGTATTTATGATATGTTACTCTTTTGATATGATGATCTATGTAACAACAAGAATATGAACATGAATGATGGGCTATGGTTACTTCATGGAAGTATTGTAAGTATGTTTTAATATGAGGACTACTTGTATGATATATGATTAACTTGGATTGTTGATTTAAGTTGCTTTCCTTGATATGTTTGACTAAAGGTGAAGTTCCCTTGTTTATGAGAAATAAGCTAAGGATGAGATCAAAAGAATGATTATTAAGAATGAGTACCTAAAGTGACTTGCTTAGCATGGTTGGGATTATGGGGTCTTTTCGATGCATTGCACAGGATTGCCTTGAGGTGACTTATGAAGTCTTTCTCTTATGTTATAGTAAACTAGATGCATTGATTATACCTATGACTATGTTGTTATCTCTTATGCTTATGACTTATGTTATTATCTCTTAAGATTATGGGAGATATCTTATGTTGACTAATGCCTCTAATATACTTATGTTGATGATTTATGCTAGCCATCATATTAAGTACATTATTGTACTAACTCATACTTTTTCCTACATTCTTATCAAATGTAGGGTTAGGCGATATTGACTTCCATCCTCGTGACTAGGTTCATAGTAGATCAAGAAGAGAAGTTTTGGTGAGTCCTCATAGCATCGAGGACTTGATCACCCTTTCATTTACGTCTTTCTTTTATGTTTAGACTTTTGTATGGGCAGTGTCCCTAACTCTTTTCAAGTATTAGATGGTTTGAGACAAGTGTAATAAACTTCCGCTTCGTCTTATGAAACCTTGATTGTATTGAAAAATGTTTTAAATTTCTGTACTTTTCTATTATCTTATGTTATGATACGCTATTGGGATTGTATGAGACCCATTCGGGGTTGAATATGCCTTGTTTAATCTAGGGGGTATCCATGGGTCATGACAAACATGGTAATCAGAGCACACTGTTTAGAATGGTTCTAGGATGGCTCAAACCACATCTAGTAGAGTCTTGTTCATAAGTGTGAAGTGCACCACATTTATGAAGGATAGGCAATTAGAGGTTTAGGAAACGTCACTTCTACATTCTCCAAGTCGTTCCATAAAGTTTAACTCTATTAGGTCTTTCTCCTAATTCGTGCACGATGATTTTTAGAATATGACTACTACAAGGGCTAACGTTAGAAGGAATGAGGAAGACAAGGTGGATCAAGAAGTTCCTCCCCAAGCTCCTCCCCAAGCTCCAATTGACCCTTTTGTTGTGAAAGTATTAAATGAGAAGTCTAGGTTTGGTTTTCAAATGTTGACTCAGGCTGGAATAGAAACTTCAGAATTTTATGGGCCAAAGATGGAGGAAGATCCTCAAGAGTTTATAGATGAGGTCTCTAAGGTGTTTGAGTTTGTGGGAGTGACTTCAGTAAAGAAGGCGTAATTGGTCTCTTACCAAATGAGAAAGGTTGCTCAAGTTTTGTTTAATCAAAGGAAAGAGGCTAGACCGATAGGAATGGGTCCCTTAGAGTGACAAAGATTCAAGAGTGCTTTTCTAGATGTTTTCTTCCCTCTAGAGGTGAGAGAAGCTATAGCACTTGAGTTCATCAACCTTAGGCAAGGTAATATGAATGTTAAGGATTATGCATTGAGGTTCACCCAATTGTCAAAGTATGCTCCATGTTTGGTGTCCGACTTTAGGTCGAGGATGAGTAAGTTTGTATCAGGAGTGTCCGATTTAGTTGTAAAAAAATGTCGTAAGACCATGCTTGATCATGATATGAATATTTCTCGCCTAAGGATTTATGCTCAAAAAATTGAGGAAGAGAAACATGACGAAAGGTTGAGGAAGACAAAGAGGTTTAGGATTAATGATGATAATCCTCCTCTTGAAAGGTTCTCCAGAAAAGGTCGTTCAAGAATTTCCCCAAGATATAACCTAGAACGGGTGCCCGGCCCTAAGTCTTAAGGAATGAATAGTAGACCCCTATTTCTTGCTTGTGTTAGATGTGTCAAAAGATATGAGGGTAGATTTTTAGCTGGTATGGAAGGTGGTTATGGTTGTGGTAAGAATGTTCACAAAATGAGAGATTATATGGTACTTACCGCTAAAGGAAGAGAGAGTAAGTAAGTTGTTCCTAGTGATTCGGGTATGGATGCTCTAAGGAAGAATATGTTCTATTCTCCAAGCTAGAGTTAAACAAGAGTGTCCTCCGAATGTTGTTCTCGGTATGTGTTTTGTGCTTATTTAGATTCCGATATTACTTGTCTTTTGTTACTTTATTGACATGGCATGATAGACTTTGATGTTGTCTTTGGTATAAATGCGTTGCATTATGGGTATTTGATGGTATAACCGTACTTAGTCATTATGAGTTTTAGGGTGTGTTGGAGGATTTGATGGATAGAGTGTTTAAGTAATGCCAAGATGTGGTAAGTGGATACACTCCTTTAAAAAGAGTAGTAGTGTAATTCGCCATGGTTTATAATCATCTTGTGTGATGGATGGGAAAGCTTAGTGATGACTTGCTCTGACCTAAGAATTAAAAGAAATGATGCTTAGAAGAGTCTGTAAGGCTTACTCCAAAGGGGGAGATGATGTGCCTAAAAAACAAGGTCATTGAGTGTTCTAGATGTTAATGATTTAGGTTGGCTTGGAATTCTCACCTTGAGAGATGTAGTGAGTTTGGGAAGTTTAATCCCAATTTTGTAGGCTCATATGAGATCTTGAGGGGAGTTGGTAAGGTTTCTTCTAAACTAGAGTTGCTTAATGAGTGGTACCGGTGTATCTGGTTTTCCATGGCTCGTGGATATAGAAGGGTGTGGAGATCCGACATTCATAAATTCCTTAAGAAGAGTTGGGAGTTAATGGGAATTCCACTAATTTAGAAGTACCGTTTGGGATCTTAGGCTGGCAAGTTAAGAAATAGAAGAACAAGGAAGTAGTTCCAATGGAAATGTTGAGGAGTGGTCTTTTATTAAGGGTTTTAGTTGAGGTTGCTACTTGGGAGGCCGAGGGCTATTAAGATGTACCGATATCCTCATCATTTTAGCTTCTACTCCTCCTTTAGCTTGAGATGATAAGTTCCTCTTAGTTGTATTATGTTTCGAAGTCATGTGTACTTTAGATGTTCCCATGATTTCCTTATGTTAGGCATGTTTGTGAAAACTTGTGTTTTGAAGAACATGAGCTTATGTGATAGATTTCCTCGTAGTGCCTTCGTATAAGTTGCCTATTTGACTTCATGAGATCAATCGATGAACATATTTTGGTATGCTTTTTGATAGTAAATTGCATTTAGACTCCATGATAACTATTGAGTATTCTTTAAAGCTTGGATAAAGTAATTCCTCCTAAGAACATGAGAAATGTTGAAATTTCATGCATAATGGGTTATTTGATGTAGTTCCTACTTCCTTGTGGTGAATTGAGCATGTTTAATCTTGGAGTTGATGTTTTCTCCTTAGTTGTGTGCATTTAAATGTGTTGCATGCATGATGGGCTGGTAGTCTTGAGTCTTTACTTCTGTAAGGTGTCTAGATCGTCATTCGAGGATGAATGTCCCCAAGGGAGAGATATTGTAACACCCCGTAGTTTAGTAGCCAACCTAGGGCTATGCATGAACGCAACAAGAGCCAAGGCTAAGGGCAAGAGCTAAGGCAAAGGGTCAAGGCCCAAGCCAAGGGCCAAGGCTTCCCCAACCTTGGCAGGCACTGCCTCATCCTCACGACCACCACCACGGTCAGTGGTGAGGACCACGGCCCGTGGAGTGGTCCGTGGAGCATGGGCAGTAGCTCCCTAAGGGATGCCTAAAGTTGGGACATCACCACGAGCCACTTCACGGCAATTGGTGAAGACCACGGCCCGTGGGAAGGCTCGTGGTCATGCCTTAGACTTATGTGGGCCAAGACCTTCTGGCTAAGCTACTGGACCACAGATCACGGCTAATGGTGTGGACCATGGCTCGTGAAGCATGTCGTGGTGGATGGCACCAGGCTGCCTAGTGAAGGCTATTTTAGATAATTCCTATTTAGGTGGTTCTTAAGTGAGGTCGTTTTTTATAGTCTTAGTACACCTATATAAGCTACTTTAACCCTTTAAACACCCCAATTAAGTAATTATTTCCAAAACCCCCAAAAGAATCCCCAAAAGAATCCTCTCCAAAAATTGTCTCTAGAAAACTAAACGAAGAAGAAGAAAAAGAAGAAGAGGGTCAAGCTAGGTCAAGACTCAATTTTTTCAAGTTTGCTAGGCTTTATAATCAAGGTATGATGGCTTATTCATTCATGGATTCCTTTCATCCATAAAGCCCCCATGTTTCCTTTAATTGTGAAGATAAACCCCAATTATAGTTAGGGTTTCTTCCTAATTATCGGTATTGTTGTATGATTATCCAATTAAGTGGATAATGGTTGTTTATGATTGAATTAATAGTATATCATGTTTTTAAGATGAAATTACATGTTTACATGCCTAACCTATGTCTAGAAATATGAAATTGAAGTAAGTGGGTTTGATGCCATGAAAAGGGAAATTGAGAATTTAGATCTGACCTTCTAAGAATGTTGAATTACTTTATGAATTGCTTCAGATTAGAGCACCTAGATATGAATTTCTTAAGAGTAAATCTTATAGATATGAATTGAATGTTATTAGGGCTTGTATGATGAATCATGATGTGTGATGATTGAGATTCAGTTTACATGATGATATATGATTAGAATTGCTTAAAAATGAAGAATGTGGTTAGATTGTTTGAGAATTAGGTATATATGATGACCATGTGAAGTATTGCTTGACAGTAAGGCATGTAGTATTAATGTAATTACTAGGGCCTTGAGGGTAAAAGCTAATATGACCGAACTAGGAATGTTAAGGCTTCAAGAGTGAAGCTATTATGTATGTTTATTGTGGAAGGAATTTGCTCACACGACCTATATTATGAGTATATCAGATTATGCATGTAGTTATTTGATTACTTGAATTATGTTAATTTCCATGTCTAATGTAGTGAATTCTAAATGTGTTGATTTGATATGAACCTTGATCCTTGAAAGAGCAAAGTATGATATTATGCATGTTTTATGATGTTATGTATATGTTTTAAGAACACTTTGAGAGTGGAGTGTATATGACTATGATGTAGTTGTTGTGTTGTCACAGGTTATCCTCATTTACACACCTATGTATGAATATGATATGATGTGAATGGTTTTCTTAAAATATGACCATTCTAAGGTTGAAAGGCTATTCTCACCTATTGAATTTATGAGCTATCTTATGAATTATGTTGGATTTAGTGTCAAGACATTAATCCATGAAGATGAACTTAAGTCAAAACTTAATATGAACTCCCTGGGTATTAATGCTTAGCACCGAGTGGATATTGAATATGAGAGGGAAGCTTTTACGCTAGTTGAGTCCAGCTTCCCAATGAAAGCTTTTACACTAGTTGAGTCCGGTTTTCCAAATGGGTTCCTTCTATGCTAGTTGAGTGCGGGTTCCCAAAGTTCGTCTCATGAGATGGAAACCTTCTACCTTAGTTGAGTTCGGGTTTGTAGTAGCAATCTCCTTATCCCATAAACTACGTGCCCGCGTAGGTTACTCAACTAATGGATTCACCTAAGCTAAGAGTATGGTTCTACCTTAGGTAAGTAGAGCAACCCTTTTTGCTGTGGGTAACACCAGATTCCATGTTAAGTCACATGGTCTATGTCGGTTAAGGCTTAGTTCCCAGAACAAGAATATGAATTATGAATTATGGTTATTCAAAGAGCTTTACTTAGCATAGGTGAGATTTATGAGGTATTATTCATGCCTTGCACAAGTATGCTTTGAGGGTATTTATGATATGCTCCTCTTATGATATGATGATCTATGTTACAACAAGTTTATGAACATGAATGATTAACTATGGTTACTTCAAGGAAGTATTGTTAGTATGTTTTGATACGAGGACTACTTATATGATGTATGGTTAACTTGGATTGTTGCTATAAGTTGCTTTCCTTGATATTTTTGACTAAAGGTTAAGATTCCCTTGTCTATGACATATAAGCTAAGGATGAGATCAAAAGAATTATGAATATGAATGACGACCTAAAGTGACTTGCTCAGCATGAGTTGGATTATGAGGTCTTGTCCATGCATTGCACAAGCTTGCCTTGAGGTGACTTATGAAGTGTTTCTCTTATGTTATGGTAAACTAGATGAATTGATTATACCTATGACTATGTTGTCATCTCTTATGCTTATGAGTTATGTTATCGTCTCTTATGATTATGGTATATGTCTTATGTTGACTAATGCCACTTATGTGCTTATGTTGATGATTTATGCTAGCCATCATATTTAGTACATTATTGTACTAACACATACTTTTGCCTATATTTTTATCAAATGTAGGGTTGGGTGATGTTGACTTCCATCCTGATGGTTAGGTTCACAGTAGATCAACAAGATAAGTTTTGGTGAATCCTCATAGCATCGAGGACTTGATCACCCTTTCCTTTTACGTCTTTCTTTTATGTTTAGACATTTGTATGGGCTGTGTCCGTAACTCTTTTCAAGTATTAGATTGTTTGAGACAAGTGTAATAGACTTGCGCTTCGTTTTATGAAACGTTGATTGTTTTTGAAAAATGTTTTAAATTTTGGTACTTTTCTATTACCTTATGTTATGATATGCTAAGGGGCTTGTATGAGACCCCTTCGGGGTTGAATATGCCTTGTTACATTTAGGGGGTACTCTTGGGTCGTGACAAAAACAAACACCCCCGACTCTTCAATCAAACCTCGTCAAAGTAAACCTTGTATAAAATTCAGCCCAACCTAGAAATTTTACAATACATGACTCACAGGCCCAATATTCAAAGTTCAAATCTTCTCAATTCAACATTCAAACATTTCAAATAAGTCAATCTCAATGTCAAATAGTTTTGTTACACGCAACAAGTACATGAATCTCAATTAGCAGACAACTAATGCATAATCATTAAATGCATCAAGTCACAATAATCAATCTCTTGCCGGAACCATTTTCCATCGGCACTGTCACGCCCTGAGGCTACTCTTGGACGTAAACACGATACTTTGGATCACGAGTGACCCCAAGCTAATCCTGATATGGCATATCATAAGCATATAAACAATTTACTGAATTAAGGGATACTATGCAGAAGCTTAAATCATAAGATATACTGAGATGGGGAATACCCAATACTGGTATGAATAACACACTGAATGAGAGTTTACAATACTAGATTATAACTCAAAATACTAGAACTGATTCTAACTATGTCTGAAATAAGCCTCTAACTGACTAGAGATATTGGGACATCCCCCCAGCTAACTCTAGCAAAACTGAAGCACAAAAGGAAAGACTAAATAGAAAACATGTGATGTTGCTGGATACTGATAAGGAACCGATCTACACGTAATTTGAATGCTGAGGACCTGGACCTACATCATTAGAAGATATAGCGCATAGTATGTGTCAGTACTTGAAAGGTACTGAGCGTGCAAGATAGGATAACACTGAACAAAGATACATAATTGAACAAAACATATTGAGCAACAATATAATATGAACATGATAAAGATACTGAAAATGAACTGAACTAAATTCAACGACAAAGTACATAGCATGTTGAAACTGAAATATAATTGGTAACTTGGTCAATGCACTAGAATCTGACTTTAGGAGCAACTAATAACCAACATAAAACTACGTGAGCTAAACATGGAGTCCAATGTATGCGACCCATCGAGAAAACCCAATATACCTTGCCACGAGTATAGAGGCATGACTTGCATGATCACTAAATATGATTCCCACAGAAGGGACTTAACCTACAGGGGTAGGTAGTTTAGGGACTATGAGGGTGACTGACCCTAGTCAAACTCGATATTAAGCATACTCACAACTAGAATGTGTACAATACAACACAACTGAAATAAATAGGATAGCTCAAGATTCTGACTTGCTAATTGAAAATGCAACATTAAGTACTGATAATGAAACATTTGAAAATTGATGCATGTATATATGTATAAACTGACCTAGCAAGTGTAATTCATGAACTAGACAAATCTACACAACTAGGGTTCTGAATTTCATGCAGGAATTAAGATACATGGTTACAAAAAGGTAATATTCTGGTTAGGATTAGTCTAACAGCTAAATCACAGCAATTATTTGAAGTTCAGGAAACCCTAGGTCTAAACAATATGGCGGAAATCAAGAATCTGACTGAATTCTAAGAACCTAATTGGTGAAAGGAACCCACTAGTGAAATCCCACATACCTGGGGACGAATTCCACACAAAAATCTTTCGATTTCGGGGCTAGAACTGAGGGAATACTTGTCGCATTCTTGGAGAGGATATGGTCGATGCTTTCTCTCTTCTTTTTCTTAGTTTGATCGATTTCTTTAAGAATTAATTAGTTAGGGTAAAGTATGATTAAGTTAATAAGCTAAAACAGACCAAAAATGATGTAGTTTAGAGGTTAAATAACGTAGTTTAGCTGTCTAACGCATAGGGAAAAGACCGAATGACCCTTACTTAATATCTACCGAAGCACCAACGGCCCATGACCGGCGGACTAACCAACAGTCCGACCTGGCAGGGCATCGTTTGGCATCTGGGAGCTGAAAGCTGGGGGTCAGAACAACGGCCTAGACCACAGACTTTGGTCTGACCTACGGTCTGTAAGTCCTGGCGTGGGTCCAGACTTAACCGGATTTTCTTGGGGTCTGGGGAGGGAGTTGCAAATGGACAGCCACGGACCCCACCTATAGTCTTTGGGTCAACTTATGGTCCATATGTGGCCTCCGTTGGTGGCGCCTGTAGCTTCTCAAAATCTGCAATTTGTCCTTTCTGAATCGGGGGTGTTACATTATCTCCCCTTGGGAACATTCTTCCTCGAATAAGGACTAGTATGTAGGGAAAGAGCTACAAACCCTACTACTAAGTACTGAAAACTGAAATCTGACTAAACTAAGTTTCAAGAACATGCAAATACTCTGAAAATGCAAGTATAACTGAAGGAACATGATACTAAAACTGAATTTACTTGATAGTAACTGAAAGACTAGAGAGGAACTATTACCTCAAGCTGGAATGGAATCATAAAGAAAGAGATGTGGATATTTAGCCTTCATGGCTGCTTGTGCTTCCCAAGTAGCTCCCTCTACGGACTGACTCCTCCACAAAACCTTAACTGAAGTGACTTCTTTGTTTCTCAACCTTCGAACCTGACGATCAAGAATTTCAACTGGCACATCTTCATAAGTTAGGCTATCCTTTACAGCCACACTTTCCAATAGTACTATAGATGCTGGATCACCTACACAGTTCTTCATAAGCCACTTTACCAACCCTTTTCAAGATTCTGTAAGGACCTACATATCTAGGACTGAGCTTCCTTTTCTTGCCAAATGTCATCACCCCCTTCATAGGTGACACCTTCAGGAAAACCCAATCATTAATCTCGAATTCTAAGTCCCTTCTCCTTACATCTGCATAGGACTTCTGGCAACTCTGGGCTGTCTTAAGTCTATCCCTAATGAACTGAGCTTTTTCTATAGCATGATAAACTGAATCTGGCCCTATAAAGGTTGCTTCACCTACTTTAAACCAACCAACTGGAGATCTACATTTATGCCAATATATTGCCTCATAAAGGGGAATCTGAATGCTAGAATGGTAGCTATTATTTTAAGCGAACTCTATAAGAGGAAAGTGATCATCCCAACTGCCTTTGAATTCTATCACACAAGATCTTAACATTTCCTCTAAGGTTTTAATGGTACGCTCTGCCTGACTATCCGACTGTGGGTGAAATGTTGTGTTGATATTAACCTGAGTACTAAGACCTTACTGAAATGACTTCCGGAAATGAGAGTTAAACTGAGGACGTCTATCTAAGATGATAGACAAAGGAAGCACATGCAACCTGACTATCTTATTAATGTAAAACTTGGTATAGTCCTCTGCAAAATCTATAATCTTAATAGCCAAAAAGTCAGAGGACTTTGTCACTCTGTCGACCTATCACCCAAATGGAATCATGTTGTTTGCGAGTACGAGGTAAACCCATAATGAATTCTATGTTGATCACTTCCCACTTCAATGTAGGAATGTTGATCTCTTGAGTCATACTTCCTGGTTTCTGATTTTCTACCTTCACCTGCTAACAATTAGGGCACTTAGTCATAAGATCGGCTATATCCCTTTTTATGCCATTCCACTAAAAGACTTCCCGCAGATAATATGGATGAATGGAATACCTACAGTTATGGGCTTCTATAAGGATCTGATTTCTCAACATACCCACTTTAGGAACACATAAATGATCCTAGTAGCGAAGAACACCATCTCCCCCTTAGGAGAAAACCTCAACTTTCTACTGATGAACTACACCCTTTAATTGAAACAATATAGGATCATTGTCTTTTGTTTTCTTAACCTCCGCTACAAATGAAGATTCTGACCCATTCTCAACTATCACATCATCACCTATATGTTCATAAGGCAAATTCCTAAGCAAGCAAGCCGGTGAACATCTTTTTCTAATTCCTTCCTTTCTTCCTCTACATGCACTACACTACCCATAGATAGTCTGCTAAGAGCATTAGTTACTACATTGGCCTTAACAGGATGATAAAGCACATTCATATCATAGTCCTTAAGGAATTCAAGCAATCTCCTCGGGCGAAGATTCACCTCTTTCTGGGTGAACACATATTGGAGGCTCTTATGGTTTATGAACACATCTACGTGAACATTATACAATTAATGTCTTGAAATCTTTAGGGAAAATATTATGGCTGCAAGCTCGAGGTCATGAGTTGAATAGTTCTTCTCATACACCTTAAGCTGTCTAGAAGAATAAGTTATAACCTTACCTCTCTACATACACACACACAACCCAGGTCGACTTTGGATGCATCACAATAGATCACATACCCGTCTGGACCCTCTCTTAGAGTCAAAACCAGAGTTGTAGTTAACTTGGTTTATAGTTCTGAGAAGCTCTTCTTGCACTCCTCTTCCCCATGAAAATTGAACTTTTTCTAAGCTAACTTAATCAATGGAGAAGTTATAGATGAAAATCCTTCAACGAACCTTCTGTAATAACAAGCTAAACCCAAGAAACTTCTGATATCTATTAAAGAGGTGGGTCTGGGCCATTGCTTCACTGCCTCTATTTTCTAAGAATTTACTTGGATTCCTTCGCTAGACATTATATGACCAAGGAAAGAAACTGATTGTAGCCAAAACTCACATTTGTTGAACTTAGCGAATAACTGGCGATCTTGAGAGTTTGTAGGACAACCCTCAAATGAGTCGCATGTTATTCCTCACTCCTAGAGTAAATGAGGATATCATCAATAAAGACGATAACGAACAAGTCCAAATACTGCTTGAACACCCTGTTTATTCAATCCATGAAAGCTGCAGGGAGCATTGGTTAGTCCAAATGACATAACTACAAATTCATAATGACCATACAGAGTTCTAAAGGCTTTTTTCGGGATATCACTATCTCTCACTTTGAGCTGATGATAACCGAATCTGAGGTCTATCTTCAAAAAATGACTAGCACCCTGAAGTTGATCAAACAAGTCATCAATCTTGGGGATAGGATACTTATTCTTGATTGTGACTTTGTTCAACTGCCGGTAGTCAATGCACATCATGAGAGAACCATCTTTCTTTTTCACGAACAACACCGGTTCACCGACTGGGGCATAAGAGGAAGGTAACCAATGCATGCCTAGAATGATATCAAAGTCTACCATGTCTAACTCTACAAGATCTGCTGAGGTGACTTTCTGAGAGACTGTGACAGGGCAATTTGTGTATACCCGTCCAGCTATAACTGGGTCACCAACTAGAGTAGAAACTGAGAAGGGTTCTAAAAGAGTTTCTGGACTGACACCGAAGTTTACTACTATATAAGGAGTTACAAAGGAAAAAATAGCCCCTGGATCTAACAAAGCATAAAAATCTAAATGAAAGACTCGCAATATACCAGTAACTACATAAGGAGAATCATCATGATTCTAGCGAGCCTGGAGAGCAAACAACCTGTTCTGGTGTTGACCGCCACTTTTGCCAGATGAAGTACACTTCTGAGTTGGGTGACCTACTGTGCTACTGAAGCTATAAACTGAGCCTTGTTAGTGTTACCCCACTGTCCCTATTTAAAAGAAGAGCAATACCTAAACTTGTGACTTGTCTGGCCACACCCAAAACATCTATCCTTTCATGCAAAATACTTGCCCGAATGGTTCTTACCACACTTTGGAAAAGTTGGGTAGGTCCTGCTACCTGAAACACTCCCCTGAGACATAGAGCCTGATGCCTTACCTTTTTTATCCTGTCAAAAGCTGGGGGAAGGAGTACTAGTTGATGAAGGTGTTGGAGTTGAAGATTTATGCTAAAACTACGAAGGATATCCACCACCTGATTTCTAATAAGTGTACTCATAATTCCCTATCCTAGCCTTCTTGTTGTCATTAGCTAATTCTCTAATCTTATCTCTGTGAACCTGCTGAGCATGAGTTATGAGCCTAGAGATGTTCATATCTTCCAACAACATAGCATTTCTTCACTTTGTCTTCACCAAGTCAGATACCCCAAATAGGAACTTACACATTTGTGCCATAGGACCGGCAACCATATGCGGAGCATACCTTGAGAGCTGGGTGAACTTATGTCCGTACTCTTGGACCGATATAGAACCTTTTCTCAAATTCATGAATTCCTGCGCCTTAGCCTCTCTCAACTCTCTTGGAAAGAGACTATCTAGAAAAGCTCCGGTAAAACACTCCCAAGTCACATGAGCTGCAGTCACACCCTTATTTTCCTTTCATTGAGTGAACCAAATGTTAGCCACATCCTTAAGCTGATTGGATGCCAACTCTACCCTATCATATCCCGTCACTTGCATCACTCCAAATATCTTCTTAACATCATCAATAAAGTTCAAGGGGTCTTCACCAACTTTTGACCTTAGAAAATCAGGCGAATTCATCCTAACAAAATCATGAACCCTAACTACCACTGACCCAACATTACCATTAGTAGAAATTGGAACCTGCTGATTGTTCTAGTTGGCTGCACTCTGAGCCAAAAGTTGAATAGCATTCCGAAACTCTGCATTCAAAACATCATATTCTGGGACTGGAAGAGCTGCATTAGCATTGCGGGCATTGGTATTCCTTGCATAAGCTCTACGATGAGGCATGATCTAAAATGCATAATGTCGATTTAGAAAGGAAATCATACCCACGCACGATAGAATAACGATAAAGTGAAGTTTTTCCTAAAAACATTTTGTAGCCTCCCCCTCATAGGTTTGGTGCGCTTCACACTCATGAAATGGACTCTACTTAGTGCAGCTTTTCAGACATCATATGATTCTTAAACCTAATGCTCTGATACCAAGATTGTCACGCCCCGAGGATACCCCTTAGATGTAAACACAAGACTTAGGATCACGGTGACCCCAAGATAACCCTGAGCTGGCATATCATAAGCATATAAACAATTTACTGAATTAAGGGATACTATGAGAAAGCTTAAATCATAAGATAAATTGAGATGGGGAATACCCAATACTGGTCTGATTAACATACTGAATAAGAATTTACAATACTGTATTACAAATCAAAATACTAGAACTGATTATAACTATATCTGAAATAAGGCTCTAACTGACTAGAAATGATGGCATATGCCCCCATCTAACTCTAGAAAAACTGGAAAAAAAAGGAAAGACTGAATATAAAACATGTCAATCGTCCTCAAAGAATAAAGACTCACCACTAATACTGCTAGATACGGATCGAGAACCGATCTACACGTAATATGAATGTAGAGGACCAGAATCTACATCACGAGAAAATGTAGTGCAGAGTATGAGTCAGTACTTGAAAGGTACTGAGCATGTAGGATAGGATAACGCCGAACAAACATACCTAACTGAAAAAAACATACTGAGCAACGATATAATATGAACATGGTAAATCTACTGAAAATGAACTGAACTGAATGCAATGACCAAGTACATAATATGCTGAAACTGAATACTAAAATATAACTTATAACCTGGTCAATTCACTAGAATCTGAGTGTGGGAGCTACTAATAATCGACATAAAACTATGTGGGCTAAATGTAGAGTCCGATGTATACACCCTATCAAGAGGACCTATTATACCTTGCCAGTGGATGAGGTGTGCTTGAAACGTATATCGAAATGACGTCGATGCCGAGGAGTGGTGTTGTTTGAGATTCTTTTGGTTAAGTTGGTTTTTGTTCTTTTTAGTCATAGTTGAATCTACTTACTTTTAATTTTGGTTTATGTGTTGTTGTTTGAACCAGAGGAAATGATTGTCAATGGAAGCAATGACAGCCAAGTGCGCTACGAAGATGACATCGGCAATCTCAATGATGTAAATGAGTCGAATGTCAATGACCGTAATCTAGTGGGTGGAGTTGGTGTCATCCACTTGCCTTCGGCTGAAGGGAACGCTATGTTCTACATTACAAGCACCATATTGCAGCTTTTGCAATTGAAAGGGTTGTTTGGTGGGTTGGCTCATTAGGATCCCCATGAGCATATAAGGAGCTTGGTTGATATTTGCGGGCCGTTCTCCTTAAAGAACATATCCCAAGATTCAGTACGATTGAGGTTCTTCCCATTTTCCTTAATGGGAGAAGCATGTAAGTGGTTGGCTAAATTGCAAAGAGACTCCATCACTTCGTGGGAAGAGTTTGTCACTGCATTTCAAGTGCGATTTTTCCCTCCTTCGAAGATGATGACACTTAGGGACAACATCCAAAGCTTCAATCGTTTGGAGGGTGAGCCAATCTATGAAACTTGGCTAAAATTTAAGAAGCTGGTGTTGCAATGCCCAAATCATGGTGTGCCCGAAAATATCTTGTTGCAATACTTTTATCGAAGCCTTGATTCGGTGAACAAGGGAGTAGATGATCAACATTCTCCAGGAGGTTTGATGCAACAACCTTACGTTATAACATCTCAACTCTTGGATGGTATGACCAATATTAACCGGGCATGATACACCCGTGAAGATCAGGTCTCCCCTCTTACTTTTAAAATGACAAAGGAGCAGCTTGAGAAGGATCAAGAGAAGGACCAAAACATGGCAAAGATGATGACCCAACTTGACATTTTAGCAAAAAATGTTATGGGAGCTGGTGATAGAAGTATAAATGTTGTGGGTGTTGGGTATGTAAACCCCGATGAGGCCAAGTTTGAAACGATGTAGAACGGGGAAGTGAATTTCCTAACCAACCAGGAGGTGGTTATCGTGCAAACTACCCCAGGCAGGGTGGTAACCAAGGTTGGAACAGGGATGAGTGCTGGAGAGACCGTGATAGAGAGTGGAGGGATCGTAACCCCACTTATAAGGAATGATATGGGGAGAAGGATATGTATGTTCTTCCCCATGAACATCAAAAGCCCAAAGATTCTGAGGGTGGTCGGTCTGATGATAGGCTCTCTAGTATTCTCTACAAGGTTGAAGGGTCCGATGAAATTTTAAAAGAGATGAAGGAAGATGTATCGACCCTTAACTAGATGGTGACCTCTCATTCTGTCTCTATCCAGCAGTTGGAGACCCAAATGGGTCAAATATCTTCTCATTTAAACTCGAGACAAAAATGGGGGTTGCCTAATGATACTATGGCAAACCCTAAGAATGAATTTTGAGTAAGGACTTGTGTTGTGCCACGACGTTAACTAAGGCGCTGGTTGGGAGGCTACCCAAGTTTTTCTTTGTTTTTAATCTTTTTTGGAATAACGTGTGTTGATTGTGCATGTTAAAGTGTGGAATGTGTTTGAAATAAGCAGTTTGGCGAGCCAAGAGTCCAATCGGCGACTCACCGAAGAGGTCGGCGAGCCTGACTTGGACCGCCGTTGGACTCAAGAAATTATGAAGTTTGAGTCTATAAAATTCGGTGGGCACATGCATAAGTCAGTGAAATCACCAAATAGGTCAGCAAGCCCGACTTTGTTCACTCTTTGGACCTACACATTAACTGGAGGTCCTGTAAAACTCAGTGAGATAGGTAACCACTTGGCGTGTCGCCGAGTGGCTCGGCAAGGTCAACTAATATCACCGAAAGGGCGTGAACTGAATGGTTTTTAAAAGGCCAAAGGTTTAAAATTTCAAATTCTTTCACATTCCTCACTTTTTAACTTCACAAAATCACACCCGCACTATTTTTTCCCATACTTTTTTGGTATTTTTATCCCTTTCTAGTCATTGATTCGCTGTTCAGAGTTGGATACTATGCCGCCTAGCTTTATAGATTCTTATATTCGGCACTAAAGGTTAGTTTTCAAAACCCCAAAACTCGTAATTAGCTGTTAAACTCATTTGCAATTGTATTTTTCTTATTGATGTGTGTTGAGCATCTCTGAAATCATAATTGTGTGCTTGTGTGCCTATTATAATTTTGATTGTGTGCCTAAATTGCCTGTGTTGTTAATTTCTCGAATTGCATGCCTTAAAACTTATCATAAATTGTAGGATTGTTGTTAATTGGTATTGGGTCTAGTCGGGTGAAGTCTGAGTAACCCAAATTAGTGCTAAATGATGTGCTTTGCCCAATGATGGAGCGTTTGACGTCATTCTTAAGGGCTAAAGTTGTCAAATGGCCAATTTTGGCCAAACTGGGGAAGTCTGAGTACCCCAGTGGCATGGGTCTAGTGGGTATGAGTTTAATTGAAAATGTGTATAGTTTGACTTTATTTTCGGGGGCTGCGGGGTTGATTTTGGAAGTAGATGGTTTAAAATAGGCACGTTGGACTATTTGGTCAGCTGGGTCGAGCTCGCCGAACAACTCAGAGGTTCGCTGTATCCCCCTTGATCTCCTTTAATTTCATGATTTGATTAGTTTTGGTTTTGTAACTTTCAGTGAAAAGTTTGAGTTCGCTGAGTGCACTCGGCGACTCGCCGAATGTCTTCTTTGATCGCCTTTTTTGCGCCGCTAACCCCTAAAATACATTGTAATTTTCGGCGGGCTAATCTATCCTCGCCGAATGATGTTGACAATTCACCGAATTAGCCTTCCCATCTCCGAAACACAACATTTTTAGAAAACTTTTGAGCCAATATTTTCGGCGAGCCTGATCTGGCACGCCAAAGTGATTCGGTGACTTGCCGATGTTCGGTGATTCGCCGATATGTTCGGTGATTTGCAGATCGGCTCTGCGAGTCTTTCTACAACCTGATTTCTGTGATATTTCTCGAAATATTTCTAACTTTCTTTGATGATTTTGCAAATATGGCTTGACCAAAAATGCCAGGCCTAGACATGCCGCCACGCAAGAGGGAAAAAGGAATCACAATAAACGAGGATGCAACTGCATCCAGGTCAAAGGAAACAAAACTTCCTTCCACAGGTGGGAAGGGCAAAGGGAAAGGCAAGTCACATGTTCTTGCATCACCGTAGGTCAGCTCCGATAGTGACGGAATATACGCCACTCATCTCACCACTTCTGAGAGTGAAGGTGAGCACCAGGATCCTCAAGCTACCATCTCTAAGCCTGATGATGATCTACTGTTACCCTAGAGAGCAGAACATTGATCCAAAAGTTTGAATGATCGGTCTATGATCAGGACTCCCCAGGCCACTACTCCTCCTCCTGTTCCAAATCAGGCTATGGTCCCAGCCCCACCTGCCCAAGGTCCTTCTTCCTGGTCGAAGGTTTGGATGATTTGTTAAAAGATATAAAAGCTGATTTTTCATCATTGAACAATAAAGTGAAATCTCACACAGATGCATTCAAGATACTTGAAGGTCAGTTGAGTTTACTTTCAGCACAATTGAAACCAAAAATGGCAATGGAAGATGATGATAGACGGTTGGTTGTGGTTACTTGTAGTGGAAAGGTAGCAATAGGTAATATGATGGGCAATGAAAAAGCTCAAATGCTTGAAGAAGACAATGGTATTGAGGAAGAAGAGACATTTATCCATGAAAGCATTGCCAAAGAACCACAAAAAGATGTGGAGAAACACAATCCAATCCCAAAAGTTATACAACCTTTACCCAAAATACCACCGCCATTTCCCCCAACGTCTCAAGAAGAAGAATGAGGATGAGAAGTTTAAGAATTTTTTATCGGTGTTCAAGACATTATCAATTAATCTACCTCTAGTGGAAGAATGATTGGAAATGCCAGGTTATGCAAAGTTTATGAAGGAGTTACTCACAAAGAAAAGGATCTTGGATTTTGAGACAATCAAAGTTTCTCATAGTTGTAGTGCAATTATGACTAAGGAGCTGATAAAAAAGAGAGACGATCTCGAAGCATTCACCATCCATTGCACCAGTGGCATGCCCCAATTCGCCAAAGCCCTATGCTGTCACGACCCGGGAGCACCCCCTAGTCGTAACCGGCGTACTCGACCTCGAAGAGGTCTAATACAAGCCTCTTAGCATTCATTCATCGCATAGACACTAAAACCATAAAGAATTTAAAACTTTCTTTACCAAGAAAACATTTATTTAAAAAATAGGAAGCGGAAGACTTTCTAGACTTTATACATGATGTCTCATAACCATCTAATACTTTAGAGTACAAAATTCGGGACTAATCCCGTACACAACTTAAACAATACTAAAAAGACATAAAAGAACATATTGGGTATTGTCCTCGAATCTATGAGGACTCACCAAGTCTTCATCTTCAACACTTAGAAACCTATCAAATAGCCATGACATGTCATCAT